>PVKZ01003917.1:36669-106580 GCA_004027375.1 Macroglossus sobrinus | reverse complement strand
AAAAGAAAGAAACTAAATACGTATCTTTGAAGAAAGAAACTGTACAGCCAATCCTCAGTAATATCAAGCATGGATTTCTCTCTGTTGTGCTTCTGGCCCAGACAGTCAGGACTCACAGAAATCTGCAGCCGATGTCAAACCTCCTGTGTCCTGTGACAAAACAGTGTGGTTCATTGAGGAATAGATGGCAGCAGCATTGAAGGCTCACAGAATAATAGGACTCAGACCTTAAAAATGATGATTCTGCAGATCATCTCCCATTTGGTAGATTGTTCATATTTGTTTGAATCATATTTTTATGCTTTTTGAAAAAGTTCAAGACCACAGGCTCTGCTGTTTTCTTAGAGATTGTTATGATTTGTTTGCCTTATTGGTCCAATACTATAATTAGATACATCCCAGGGTTAAGTGAGGTTTTTCATCATTTAATGAAATTAATATAACTCAGGAGGATTAATCATCTAGTGGAAAGAATAAATATTCTATTTATACAGTATAAGTGTTTCATTGAGTAGGGTGAGTCCAAACACCCCTCAAAAGTTCTTATCACCAAAACCTAGAGGTCAAGCATGTCATACATTGGGAGCTAACTACCTCCTCAATAGCAGCTTCATGCAGAGAAAGTCTATCTACCGCTTAATATAAAACTCTGCTGCTTCAGCTTCTTTGCCTTCCGAAACTTTTGAAGCTGATTTCCTCTCTGGGTTTAACTCAGCAGGGGGTATTTATGTGAGCAGCAGATGTTCTTTTAACACTATTCTCTTTGGCAGGCAATGTGTGATGACTAATATTCAAACTGTTTTGAAATATGTCAGCTAATGCTTGCAAGCATTTCATGAAGCTTTGCTAGCAGGTTCTACCTTTACAGTTTTGCAACCCCACAGATTTAGACTTGTTAGATTTACAAGATAACTCAAATTCCGAACCTGGCAATGTACTTTTTTGATTTTGTCATCATTTAATTACTTTGATTCCTTTTAATAATGATTTCTCCACCTGGGTAGAATAAACTTTCTTTCGTTGTCTTACTATAACATCTGATTTCACTCTCTTATGCAATGAAGCAACTCAGTGAGAGGATTAAAGGCCCATGATATGTTTTGATTGATTCATCCATTGTTTTTAAAAGTCTTAAATTTGATGTCAGTATATTTAAATAAGTATAGTCCTCATTTAAATAAATGATACACATGACTTCTTTAGAAAAAAACTGTTAAAGTCTGGCAAGCTGGATTTTCCTTCCCATGTGACCACAGTCTGGTAGGGCTGAGTGGTTGCTGCCTCCACTTTCTACCAGTTTGCCAAAAGTTCCATTCATCCTATTTCATTCACTGAGGTTCCCTGCATGGCCTTCCACAGTCATTTGTATTTGTGACCCCTGGTTTACTACAGGAGTGGAATAGGTTCACCATTGCACTATGCAAATCCCAATGCTGTTTAACATTAGGATGGGAAACTGAGAGGGGAAAAGGGCTCTGGGAGCCTCTGCAGTTCTTTCACCCAGAAAAGTATTTCAATTCTTCCTAGTTTGTGTGGTCTTCTCTGAATATCATTTTCCGTTTTGCTGTACCAATAAAAGTAAGAAAATAAAATAGAAACACAAATCAGTATGTTATCTACTAAGGACCAGGAAATGTGCTAGGAAATTTAATTTAGTCTAATTTAATATTTGTAAAAACTTCTACGGATGAGGGATTTAAGGTGCATAACATATCCAAGGATGCACAAACAATAGGAATTAAATTTATATGTAGGGTTTAATCGCCTTAAGATGCATTTCAGTTAAGATGATCAATTCATCTTGGCTTGTCAGGGACTTTCTAGGTTTTAGCACTCAAAGTCTTATATCCCAGGGAACTCCTCAGTCACAGGCAAACCAGGACAGTTGGTCACCCTAACAGTTAAGGTTCCCACATTTCCCAAATCCTGTACTGTCAAAAATAATTGTTCTTTATGAGATTTCACTCAACGAGGAATATCAACTAAAAATTAAGACACTGTTTAATTAGCTGGTGATCATAACCCTTAATTCCAGGTTCTCTAATTAAGTTGGGCTGGAACCTAAAACTTGGGTGCAAAGCCAGAAGAACTCTTGATTGTCTCTTAATCTCAGTCTTAACACTTTCTGGCCACTGATTCAAAGGTTCTTATTGCAAGATGTGACATGCAGTTGAGAAAAAGCAAAGAGAAAAACAAGATGGCCCAGCCTATTGCAGTGACTATTTTCTGCCTTGGCTTGCCCATTCAGCCTATGGAAGGAAAAACTTGAAGAGAGGAGCCTCCCAAGCCAGGTAACCTTGCATAGCATGGAAATTCCACCTACTGGTAATGTGGCCAGTTAGAACCCATAGACGGTGTTTCCAGTATCTAATCAATCATTTGAGGGTGCCTTGTTCTTGGAGAGGAGAATAGAGATTGTAGGCTCAGAAAATGGAGAAGGGAAACTTTCCCAGGATGAGGAAAGCTACTGAGAGTTTTTTTTCCTCGCTCCTAGGAGCCTCCCCCTGACCAATTTTAGTTCTCTCTCAAACACTGGGCTTAACAGAAAATATCTAAGTCAAATCCAAGCCCTGGGCTAGAGGAAAATCCCATTGCTTCATTCACTTGGCCTTTCTTCTGACATTTATTCCTCTCTGAAACAGGTAAGATGAGAGTTTCATATTTTGTTCCCCAGTGCTTCTAAAATGAGCTAGAATAGGGCTGTAATTAGGTTTAATTGAAAGCCACACAATGTATTAAACTACCCCCCCCATTCTATTTTCAAACTTGCCATAAATTCACCTATTAAAGTAATTAAATGAGGCAACCATTAGATTGAGATGGTTCTAATGGTAGCCTACACGAGGAAACCAAACCTCAACCAGAGTCCATGTGCTGGAATTTAAGAAAATGAAACTTAAGAACAGCCTATTGTAAGCAGCCAGTTTGGGCTTTCCTATATAGGGCAACCACTTAAGCTATAGCCAATCAAATAATTTCCTTGCTTTAATTCCACTTTTGTAAAAGCTTCTCTCCTAGCTCCTATCAGTGGAGTGCTCCTAACCACTTTTGGTATGGCGCTGCCCCAGTTTGAATGCTCAAATGAACTTTTGAACATTTTAATGTACCTCTCAGATGATCTTTTAACACATCTTCACATCCCCTATCCCCTAAATTCACATGTTAGTATAAAAATGTCCCTACTTTCAGCAATATGAATCCCTCCTATTAGTAGAATTTCACAGAGAAATGAGAGTTGAAAATTTTCACAGAAAAGTTCAATTCCATAATAAATACTTGGACAGTATTAAGTCTCAAAGAAATTTACTGCTTTATACCTGGTTTTTGTTCTTCAGCTTCTGCAGAGTCTGGGTCTCTGGAATCCAGGGCTATAAACCTAAGATATAATCCCCAATTCTATGTTCTTTCCGTTGCTCTTTTTTATGGTGGCAAGGTTAAATAAAGGTCAGTGCAAACTAATGAAAATGAAAGGATTCATATAATTTTATTAAACAACTCAGGTACAAAAACATGTGTGGGAGCTCAGTGGACTGGAGCACCAGGCTCGAGTGGCCTCACTCATGTTTCCCCACACAGGTTGCTCCATGAAATCTTGGGGCCCCCGAAGATATAAAAGGTGAACTTCAGCTACAACTCAGAGTAGTTGCTAAAGCTGCAAGCTTGGGATATTGTGGAAGTGACAAAAGCGTTGAGCAGCCTGACCTATGATAGCCCTCCAGACTACCTGAGGACAGACCACAGAAGATATGGGCTGGTGGGAAGGAGATTCTCAAGGAAAAAGAGTTTTCTCAGACAACTTTGTGCTTCCACCACCCCCAAACAAGAAGCTGGCCCCAAGACAAGTGGTATCTCAAGAAACAGCTCCTATGAGGAACCAAAAAAAGATGATGACTGAAACAGTTCACCCTACAGTCAAGAAGCTGATGACAGCCCCACTGGACACAGCAAAGCCAAGCCATTTTGGATACCTTGTGGAGACGGTCAGAAGCCGTCCCTCTTGAGACCTTGGCTCCAATGGCAGCCTCCTCAGTGGGGGTCTGGGCCACCCTGGCAGAAAGTGATCCAGAACCTAGGCTTCCCGGCAACATTCTAACAACTAGTCAGGAGGAGTGGAGCAGCAGAGCAAAAGCCTCTATGAATAAAATCCTTACTCTGGGCAAGACTACCAACCCGCAGAAGATCCCTTCTCGGGATAAGGCCCCAAGCCCAGAGGAAATTATGACTCTAGAGAAGACCCCCACCCAAGAGGAGACCTCAGCTCTGGAGGACAAATCCTCTAGCCCAGATAGGGTCTTTCTTATGTGGATCAGGCCCCTGCCCCAGGTATCCCACCTGGAGATGAAGTCCCTGGCCCAAAGATGTCCCCTCCTGGGGACAAGGCCATTAGCCTAGAAAAGGCCTCATAGCTAAAGCCTCAGGAGTGAGGAGTCATTGATAGATGTCTCTTGATTCCTAATTTAGCTCTTCTCTCCCTTTAGTCCCTGACCTTCTTTCCACAGCACTTTACCCTTTTCTTTTGTAGCAGGAACCTCTTTAAGGTATAATAAATATTATATGTCAATTACATTGTAATTTTTTTAAAGTTTTTTAAAAAAGAAATAACAAGTTTTAGTCTATTAGTAACCTCTTTGGCTTGCACATATTGAAGAGTCAATATGAGAAAAAAAATCATTCACTGGCTTTTTATTTGTTCAATTTCTGTCAGCTCTTCACAAGGCAGAGTAAGTGTAAGCTGACCACAGTGGCTGTAACTTTAGGTTTTCTTCATGTGCCCACCTTTTCCTAAATAAAACTTTCTGCAGTGTTCCATGGATGATAACAAGAATATAGACCTAGATTGTACTATCTACAAAACTGGGGACAGATCATTTTCTCCATTCCCTTCTAATTATATTCATGACCTACATTCTCTGTAATCCCAAACTCTTTTCCTTCTCTATTTATCCAACACCAATAGAAACCCAAGAGATAACTCTATGCTGCTGCAGCTCTGGAGCTGGAATTCCTCTAATCTAGGAACCCTATATTATAGATGTAGTTATCTTTTATCACCTTGGTGGCCTCATTTGAAGAATTACCCTCAGTAAGTCTTTAACCAAAGCCTCTGTGGATATCTCTAAGTGAGAATCATTATGGTCTTTGTTATGTGTTTTTCCTCCAAGTCTTTCCTTTCCTTGACTTTGGATTTTTCAGGACTTGAATACTTTTTCCCTATATTATTGGTAGTAGAACTATTCCTTCATCTATATATTTTCTGATGCAGTTTGATATCCATTCCATTCTCTTTTGATCTTCCATGAATTCTACAGGCAAGGCAGAGTTTTGAATTTTGTTATTGTTGTTCCTTGGTAGCATTGATTTCTGGATCAACATTCTTGACCTCTTTAAAAAAAAATGACATTTTTTGGGGGGGTCCCTCTTATCAAATTAATGAGTTCTGGGTCAGCCAAATGTGTTTCTGTTCAAAAATATTTAGTCATCTTCATCATCCCAAATTGGATAATGCCACCGATAAGTACCTTCTATCAGCCCCACACCTAACCATGACCTAAAATTTATCTCTTTTGAACCTAGCTAACTCTCTTTTACTGTACCTCATCTTCTCTAAATCTTTGCCCAGAGTTCTAATCTTATAAGTTTTGTCCCCAAACCACAGCCACATAACTGTGTCATCTTTGAACTCACCAAATGATGTTTAATGTATTCTCTGCTAATTTCTGCAATTCTATCATAAATATCAAATTTTTCTGCAACCACCCAATGGAAGATTTCCATGAAATATCCATAAAAATATGAAAAATAATACATACATTATACATACATACATTATATAAAAATGTTATTATTTTAATGGCAATTTTTAGAACAGTTTTAGGTTTACAAAAATTAAGAGAACAGTACAGGGATTTCCCATACACCTTGCCCACATAAATGTATAGTCTCCTCCTTACTAACATCACTCATCAGAATGGTACATTTAAAAAAAAAAACTTTTTTTGATTTTTCAATTACAATTGACATAGAATATTATATTAGTTTAAAGTGTAAAAAATATGATTTATAAAACATTTATGTAACTTATGAAGTGATCACCATGATAAATTTAGTATCCAGCTAACATCGTACCTAGTTACTGCAATATTATTGGCTATATAGTCTTTATGCTATCCTTTACATCCTTGTGAATATTTGTAACTACAAATTTGTAATACTTAATCCCTTACTCATTTTCACCAATCCCACAACTTTCCTCCTATTTGGCAATCATCAAAATGTTCTCTATATTTGTTTCTATTTTGTTTGTTTATTTATTTTGTTCTTTTTTAGATGCCATATATAAGATGAAATCATATGACATTTGCCTTCTTTGTCTGACTTACTCGACTAGGCACAATATCCTCTAGGTCCATCCATGTGGTTGCAGATAGCAAGATTTCATTCTTTTTATGGTTGAGTAATATTCCATTGTATATTGGAATATTATTGTATATATGTATATATGTACAATAATATATATACATTGTATATATGTACCACCTCTCCTTCATCCATTCATCCACTGATGGACACCTAGATGGCCTCCATTTCCTGGCTGTTGTAAATAGTGCTGCAAGAAACATATAGATTCACATGCCCTTTCAGAGCAGAGTTTTAGGTTTTGTTGGTTTAATATCCAGAGTGGGATTACTGGGTTCTTCTTTGCCTCTTGTTATAGCCTTTGTTTTAAAGTGTATTTTGTCTGGTATAAACATTGCTACCTCAGCTCTTTGTTTTTTGTTTCCTTTTTCATCTGTTTGTTTTCAGTCTGTGTGTGTCTTTCAAACTGAATTGAGTCTCTTGTAGGCATTATATGTAAGGATCTTGTTTTCTTATCGAGCCATCTTATCTTTTGATTGGAGCATTTAATTTGTTTACATTTAAAGTAATTGTTGATAGATATGTAGTTATTGTAATTTTATTATTCGCATTTTTTACCTTTTCTTCTTTTTTTTAAAAAAGTTGTTCTAACATTTCTTGTAATACTGGTTTGGTGTTGATAAACTCCTTTAGCTTTTTCTTGTCTGGGAAACTCTTTATCTGCTTTTAAATTCTAAATGATAGCTTTGCTGGGTACAGTGGTCTTGGTTGTAGGACCTTGCTTTTTATCACTGTGAATATTCATGCCAATCTCTACTGGCCTACAAAGTTTCTGTTCAGAGATCAGCTGACAGTCTTATGCAATTTCCCTTGTAGGTAGCTAACTGCTTTTCTCTTGCTGCTTTTAAGATTCTCTCTTTGTCTTTAACCTTTAGCATTTAGATTATGATGTATGTTGGTGTGGACTTCTTTGGGTTCATCTTATTTGGGACTCTCTGTGCTTCCTGGGCTTGTATATCTATTTTCTTCATCAGGTTAGGGAGGTTTTTTTGTCATTATTTTTTCAAATAGGTTTGCAATTACTGCTCTCTCTCTTCTCCTTCTGGTAACCCTATATTGCAGATGTTGGTATGTTTGATATTGTCCCAGAGGCCCCTTAAACTATTCTCAATTTTTTGGATTTTTTTCTTGTTGCTATTCTCATCAAGTGTTTTATTCTACCTTATCTTCTAAATCACTGATTCTATCCTCTGCTTCACCTAATCTACTGTTGATTCCCTCTAATGTATTCTTCATTCCATTTATTGTGTTCTTCATTTCTGACTGGCTCTTTTTTTTTTGTGATTTCTATCTCCATTTTTATGTTTTCTATCTCTGTGTTAAAGTTCTCACTGAGTTCATTTACTCCTCCCCTAAGTTCAATGAACATTATTAAACCAGTGTTTTGAACTCTACATCTAGTAGATTGCTTGTCTTCATTATGTTAAGTTCTTTTTCCAGAGGTTTGTTCTGTTCTTTCATTTGGAACAGTTTTCTTTGTCTCCCCATTTTGGCTGCCTCTCTGTCTTTGTTTCTATGTATTAGGTAGGGCTGCTATGTCTCCTGTCTTAGTAGAGTGGACTTATATAGTAGGTGTCCTGTGAGGTCCAGTACACAGTCTTCCTTTGTCACATGAACCAGGTGCTCCAGGTGTGTTCTTTGTATGAGCTGTGTGTGCCCTCCTACTGTACTTGAGCTTGGTTGTTGTTTGCACATCAATGGGAGATATTGACTCCTGAGCTGATTGGTTGTGAGGACTGGCTGGTGAGGAGCTAACCCTACATAGCAGAATTTGATTTAGTAAGGCTCTGATGTCTGTTGAGTCTACCCTTTGAATGAATCATCTTCTAATGCAGTTCCAGGTGGTGTACCAACTTAGTCTGAAGCCAGCCACCAAGAGTGCTGGCCTTCTTGGGGGTTTGGAGCTCTAGTTGCATCCTGTACGCATCCCAGGGCCACATGGCAAGAGTCACCAAGCAATCTACTTGGTGCTGGGTTTGCAGATGGCTTGAGAGACCAATCTTCAAATCAAGGCCAGCTGTTTCTAGTGCTGGGCTTGGGAATGCTTAGCAAAGGTACAAGGTGCACTGAGGCCAGCTACTGCTTGTTTGAATTTTGCAAACTTTTGAAAGATTTTAGGAAAGTCCACAACATAAGCCAAGACAGACATTTGTATGGAAAAGCCATTGGAGATTGGTTGGGTGGGCCCACAAGTTGGAAGGGGTGGGGTCTCAGGGAAAAACCAAAGTGGGGTGACCAGTGTTAGCCAGGTTGACGGAGACTTATATATGGTGGCCTCCTGAAACTACATGCAAGGAGAGGGGAGGGCTCAACAAAAAACTAGATTCTACTGGCACTTCTGTTTGGGAGAAAGCTACCTCTCCAGTCTTCTCCCTGAAGCCAGACAATTCAGTTCCTCCCTTCTCAAATGTCACCAGCCTCATTCACTGCTCTGAGTTCAGAGCAAATTGCCCCAGTGCTCGAGCTCAGAGCAAATTAATCCATCAGCGAGTAAGTCTGTGTGCAAGCCCTTTAAAAGGAACATCTGCAACTCCAGCAGCCCTCTATTTTACTCAGCAACAACCTCTGCTGGTTTTCACATCCAGAAATGGTGCAAAATTCTCTTCCCAGCACTGAAACCTTCAGCTGGGGAGCCCAGTGTGGGTCTGGGATCCCTTGCTCCTCTAAGAGGACCTCTGCAGACAACATATCCCTCCTGATTTTTAACCACCACATGTGGGTGTGGAACCAGTCCATTCCACATCTTCTCCCTCCTACCAGTCTTAAGATGGCCTTTTGTGTATGTCCCCAAGTGTAAGACTTCTGTTCAGCTAAATTTCAGGCAACTTCCAATGATTATTGTTCTATAGTTTAGTTGTAATTTTGATGTGGTTGTGAGAAGAGGCAGGTGCAGGGTTTACCTACCCCACAACCTTGTCAAGAATCAGTAGAATGGTACATTTTTTAGCAAGGATGAACCTACATTGATAGATCATAATCACCCAAAGTCAATAGTTTACTTTAGGGTTTACTTGTCATGCTATGCAATACATTCTGTGGGTTTGGACAAATGTAGAATGAAATAAATCCATCATTATAATATCTTACAGAATATTTTCACTGCCTTAAAAATCCTCTGATGTCTGTTTACCTCTTCCCTCCCACCTTGCCAGTAGCCACTGATATTTCTATTGTCTCCATAGTATTGCTTTTTCTGAATGTTATATAATTGGAATCATATCGTATGTAGCCTTTCAGATTGTCTTCTTTTACTTATTAATATGAGTTTAAAATTCCTCCAAGTATTTTCATGGCTTGACAGCTTATTTCTTGTTGTCACTGAAAAATACTTCAATGTGTTGGATATTTCATAGTTTACTTATCCATTTACCTACTGAAGGACATTTTGGTTGCTTTCACATTTTGACAATTATAAATAGAGCTTCTGTAAATATTCATGTGCAAGTTTTTGTGTGGACATAAGTTTTCAGCTCCTTTGGATAAATACCAAGGAACAGGATTGCTGAATCATATGGCAGTATTATTTATAGTTTTGTAAGAAACTGCCAAACTGTCTTCCAAAGTGGTTGTATTATTTTGCCTTTCTACCAATAAATGAGAGTTTCTGTTACTCTACACCCTAATTTGCATTTGGTGTTGTTGGTGTTCTAGATTTTGGCAATTCTAGTAAGTATGTAGAAGTATCTCATTGTTGTCTTATTTTGCATGTCTCTAATGATATGATGTGGAGCATCTTTCCATATTCTTTTTTGTCAACTATATATCTTTTTGGATGAGCTGTTTGTTTGCGTCTTCTGCCCATTTTCAGCTGGGTTGTTGTTCTCTACATTTTAGAGATCTTTTTACTCTAAATTCTCTCTTGCTCCCCTCCAGGGGGCTGAATGATGAAGTGAACTCTCCAAGGAGATAGCAAACTGTATTAATGGCTTAGTGGTGGCTTCAGATAAAGTACTTTGGAGAATGCAGCTTAGATCTGAAGTTTTTTAGATCTAGAGTCTGTATATTCATACTGGAGCTGTGTTCAAGCTTCAGATAAGACTCTGTATCCACTTACCCAGTTAGCTGCAAGGACAAGCCTGGATTGTGCACTGTACTCAGTGGGAACAACTGTAGAATGGGGCTACCTAGGTGGGCTTACTGAATGGCCACAGAAGTGAAAGTAAGCCTGTTTGTACCTGAGAGCTCAGGGGATCACAAAAAAGGTGGCCTCCTTCTCTGTCAAGCAGAGTCCTCCAGCAATTAACATGACAGGTGGAGGAAGATATACAAGCTTCTTCACCAGTACTATTTCAAGATGATGGAAGTGTTGGTGAATGTATCCTTCTCTCTGGGCCAATGTGGGATTTTGTAAAGAGAGGAGATTTCCTCCACAACTCTTAAGTTTGAGGTTTTAAAATTGAGGGAACTATATTGAGAAGGCCAGAACTTCAACTGAGTCATCTAATAAGAGAAAGTCACAAATTCAAAAGCTTTCCCCTCAAAATGTCATCAAACAATTTGATTTTACTATTGATATAATAATATAATTGACAACTTGGTATAGCAATGGTTTAACAAAGCTTTTTAGTATTCTAAACATTTTCTCCTTGGAAATTCAATCATGTATTTCAGTATCTCTGAAGTAAGAGTATTTGCTCACAGCAGAAACACTCTATTACTTGTCAAATACCATAGGCGTCAAAGTAAGATCTGGACCAGCAGCATCAGCATCACCTGAAAACTTATTAGAAATGTGGATTCTTCTACCCCAGACCACTGCTTAAGAAACTCTGTTGGGGAACAGCCTTCCAGATGGTCCCAATGCTCATTAAAATTTGAGAGCTACTAGTCCAAGAGATACTTGATAGATGTATAAATTGATAGAGAAATAAATGATTCATATCAAAGAGTAAATGAAGCCAACACACAAACAAAAAAAGTGGTAAAGTATGGTTTAAAAACAGTAAAATAACTGTTTTATAACATTACATGTAAATATCATACATGCCAAAGCCTCAGGTGACAATGAATCCAGTCATGGGTAAATTATATGACAATGTGCTTTACTTTAAGAAGCAGTTGCATATAGTGAGTGGTATAAGTTTTTTCTTTCTTTTTTTGAACTGTGCAAAAAGGCAGTAAACATCCTGCTCATTCTCACAGGCATTGCATCACTTCCACTCCCAAGGGTTTAGCATCAGCCTCTCTCTGAAGTGTCTTGCGGGACTGGCCTCTTCTCTTCCTTCATTCATCTGAGTCCTCCCTTCTTATACTCTGCTTCATCAAAAGGCATCATTGTTTTGAAATAATATTGCATGTATTTCTGCCCAAAGTGCCACTAAGAGCTTTGTCACAATAGACATAGAAATGATTATTATCAGACATCTGAGATAACAAATAATGTTTTCTTATGCCTCTATCTTTTTTTTCTCCTACCTCCTCTACTCTCAGGAGTTCCTCTGTATACAATGTCTCCCCTCTTCATGTGTCTGGTAGCTGAGAACTCCAATGCCAATTTCCTAGTGATATCTTTCTGACTCCATGATTGCCCCATTCTCATGTTTTCTTTTCTTTCTTTTCTGTACTGTATCTCATTTTCTTCCTTCTTTTGCTTGTTCTTAATTTTCCCACATTCCTTCTATATTCTTCATCAGATCTCTTTTTTTTCTTTGTTGTCATCTCTTCCTCATCCTACTTTCATCTTATTTCTCCTTTTAGCACAGCTTACTCATCAGAGGCTGAATCACTTGAGAGGCAGACAGAAAATATGAAAGATGCTCTTTGGACACTAAAGACCCCCTCGGTGCCCTGAGGGCAAGGGATCTAGTCCTGTGCTGGATGCTCCTGGTAGTAATAATGTTTAGCATTCAGAATTGACCTTACTTTTATGTTCTATGCACATTTTTTCCCTGAAGTTTGTCAGTTTAATTCTTTTAGTTTCAAGCATTTGCTTTCTCTGTCTTCATTTTTCTATTTCTCAGCCATTCCAATTTCACTGTGCCCTGGGAATATATTATATAAAAACAGGCAAAATTGTAACCTCATTCCCCTGTCCTTATTAGTATAAAACCATTGCATAAGAGGTAGTTAACATATAAAATGTACATGTATAGCAGACTTTATATGACCAGGCGACATAAAGTTAAATATCCCACCAAATTCTTATTCTCTCAAGCTGTGTGCTATTTCCATAAGCTCATAAGCCTCAACACAAAATCCAGAGAGCATATTGAAGTTCTACCATTTAGGCTTTCTGGAAAGCACATTTCTCTAGGCAGCTTTCTGCTTCTTGTTGTTTCAAGTAATAACTCCTTAGTGATTCTCAATATTTTTGTCCCATTTACAATAGATTTCTGCTCAGGAAGATCTTGTTTTTTGCTTAATACCACCCTCTTCACCACTCAAATCCACTGTGTACTCTTCAGTGTCCAGTGACCATTGTTGCCCATAAGGATGGCAGAACTGAACCAAAGTGTGCTCACTTCATCACTTGTCAACAATCTGCCCCTTAGTGTTTTACTATTTAATATAGGTCCTGCAACATTTATAGTATTGATCCAAGTTTTACAGCATGTGTCTAATGTGCCCCTTTCTTAGTTGTACCCAAAGTTTTATGGATTTTATAGACAATAATAATACTAACATTATTGCTACCATACTATTTCATACAATTAGCTTGACCACCCAATGATGTATCATTATGCTCATTTACTGCATGAGAAAATTAAATACAGAAGCCCCACAGCTAAGAAATAGTAGAGCTGGGATAGAAAATCCTTACATAATTTGTCTCTGGATCTGAAAATAAACGTAGTAATTACACAGACTTAATTAAGTCTTTGTATTTTCTGTTTGAGCTCTGTTTTCCTTTCCTTCTCTTTGATCTCATATCATGTAAATCTCATGAAGTCAGAATTTTTATAAAAGGCCTTAAAATACATAAATTTGTTCTTGAAAGGAACACCATTAATTAAAGGCCAAATTTGTGTTTCATCAAGCAAAAAACATGAGTAAAATTGTCAGAACATTTTCTTGGGTTGAAGGTAGAGGAATATCCTGAGTACCACACTTCTGAATACAGTTTTGATCACTAATTATTCTTTGCTTTTTTTTTTTAAGTATGAACCCACTTCCTGTCTAAGCAGTTTAGATTTTTCTTTTTAGTTTGCTCTTGTTATTTTTCAATATGTAGTATCAGGAACCACCCTATTTCTGCTTATAACAATGTACAGCAAGAAAAAAAAACAAAGTAATCTGACCAAATTTCTTTTATGTCAGGATTGGTTGAGACTCTCAGGGTGTATCTTAGTCTTCCTGCTGCTCTAAAAAATTACCACAGACTGGGTGGCTTATAAACAACAGAGATTTATTTCATACAGCTCTAGAGGTTAGAAAGCCCAAGATCAAGGCACCGGCAGAATCAGTGTCTGGTGAGACCTTCTAATTCCTAAACTGTCATCTCACTCTATCCTCATGGTAGAAAGACCTAGAGTATTCTGGGGTTTCTTTTATTAGGGTATTAATTCCATTCATGGGGGCTTTACCCTCATGACCTAATCACTTCCCAAAGTCCCTACCTCCAAATATCTTTACATTGGGGATTAGGTTTAAACACATGAATTTTGGAAAGTCACAAAACTATAATATAGCCTATAGGAGTGTGTAAGCAGACTTAAATTTATTCCTGGTAGAAGATAATATTTCCTTGCCCTTTTCTAATGTTGTACATAAAAGAATTTTATTAATAAGTATAAGGATTCTCATATGGTTAGCTGGACTTTATTTTGAATATATATGCAAGTGAAACTTTAAATGCTGAGGGTTTCCTTGGGCTGTGCCATGCCCTGCATGTCAAACCTACACAAGAAAGGCAACTACACATCAAATTGTTAGACTCTTTTGATTTTTCAAACTGAATCTGCCACAGGCATATGTGTCTCTGAGAAAGTCTTTGAAAAATCTTATTTTCACTTCTTCCGTTGCAAACTGATATTTCACAATCTGCTAGGGAAATTTTGAGGATTAAATATCAAGTGATATCAAAACACTTTGAAAGTACTAAATGGAAATAATATAATAGTGAAACTAGCCTTCATCTGAGTTGTTGAAAGGAATATGTGGCATATTCATTTCAATCATTTATCATTTTATTGAAACTTCCTCTACCTTGAGCTACTTAGAAAACATCTGATTCTTTTAAAAATAATATTAGTTCTCTTTGTGGTTTTTCAAAGTACTTTCACACTAGTTATCTTATTAGGTCCCCATAAAAATTCCAAAAATAATAAATAACATTATATAAAAATAACACTACAAGGAATAGAATACCCTACAAACTCTTGTTTAAACAATAGAAGTTTAAATTGGCCTCAAAATCACTGCCAGTGCTGTAATCAGGAAGCTGCATTCACCACCTACCTCATCATAGCTATCTGACGACACACATGGAGCAAGTGAATGGACACTGCACATCTGCTCCAGAAAAACTCAAAGTCCTAACAACGACGTTTGCCAGTAGAAAGATTCAATGCAGCAGGAAGATTGCACCCATGTCATGTCCACCTTCGACTCTGCATAAATGCATCCTATAGGAGAACTTAATTTGTATCCAACACTAGCTGTGTGGGAGTTTAGAAGAGGTAGATTTTAGTATGCCAGTCTCCACACAAGTCTAGGCATAGATGGAAGAGGTTGGAACTGATCCTGAGTGTCAACTTACCATACTGCTCCTCCCAAAAATAAATGAGAGGGACCAAAGCCTTAATGATAGAAAGGAATTGCTCATTGGCATGTAAGTTTTGGTTGGAACTTGTTCATACTGTATAAATTTAATTTGATTGTAAGTTCTACTGACAAAGGCTTAATATAGGATAAATTCTATAGGATATTAGATCTGGTGTCTGGTATATAAAAACAACAGTCATTATTCATTTGCTGAGGACTTATTTTGTGTCAGACACTATTATTAATGCTTGGCATGTAATTTATTAAACTTCACAAGAACCCTGTGTGACAGGAAATGTTACAAGAACCAATTTTCAGATGAAGGAATTGAGGCACAGAGGGATTACTTGCTGAATGTCTTAAAGATACTAGTCGTGGAACCACATTTAGCAGAGCAGTCTGGCCTCCTAACAACTATAAGGTAATGCTGTTTCATAAAATTTGTTTAAGTAGAAAACTACACTGGAGGAATTTACCCTTCATAATCTCCCTTTCAATTTACCATTAGGATCCTGCAGGCTCCGTAATCTATCAATTTTGATGACTTTCATAGAAATAATTCATGGAAATAACCAATCTAATCCCATCCGTGCCTGGCACCAAACCATAACTCTGCCTTTATTTCATGAAAGTACCCAGAAGTCTCCTCAAAAATTCCAACCATTTCCCCTCTTTTCTAGTTGTTCATTCATCACTGTGTAACAACAAAATTATCTCATAACTTAGTGGCCTAAAGCAATATATCATTTATTTTGCTTATAAATCTGCAGTTTGGGCAGAGCTGAGAGGGGACCATTTGACTCTGCTCCAGTCAGCACCGACTGGGATGACTTGAATATTGGGAACTGCAAAAGTCAAGGCTGGCTCATGCACTCCCATGTCTGGCAACTGAAGCTGGCTATCAGTTGGGACCTGAGTTAGAACTAGGGTGAGAACATTTTCACAAAATCTTTCAATGGGGTTATTTTACTTCCTCACAATATGGTAACTGGATTCCAAGAGCAAGCATCCCTAGAGAAGAAATGAATTGGGGGCAGCTATATCATTTTTTAATGACTTAACCTTGAAATTCAAATAGTCACCTCCATGTGGTACCAGGCCCACCCAGATTCAAAGGGACTATAAGCATCACATTTTAAGAAAACTTATGGGGTGTAATACATTAAAGTAGCCATCTTTGAAAAATATGATCTACTACATACTTTACAAAGTGATATTGTGTTATTGTGATGCAGTAAAAATATATGCTTAATCTTTGTCCCAGTTTCTGGAATGTAGCTCCTAAAACCCTTAGAATCTCTGGAGCAATAGGTGTCTCTTGTATGCTAATGAGATGACTGCTAATTGAGGGCCCCTAGATAGCTTCAGTATGGGGGCTGGTAGCCATAAAAACTAAAACATGATTAGAGGTTTGGAACTTTCAGCCTCATCCTCTGACCTACAGGGAGAAAACAGGAGACAGTGGTTGAGTTAATCACCAATGACCAATGATTTGAGTAAATATGCCAACAAAGTGAAACCATTAAAACCCCTAAAGAACTAAACAACAAAGTCTTCAGAGCCTCCAGGTTGGTGAACACACTGAGGTATGGAGAGCAGGGCAAGCCCAGAGAGGACATGGAAGTTCCACACAACCTCCCTCCCCATACCTTGCTCTATATGTCTCTTCCATTTGGCTATTCTTGAGTTATACCCTTTATAATAAACATGTAATTATAAATAAAGTATTTTCATGAGGTCTGTGGGCTGTTCTGGCAAATTATAAAACTTGAGAAGAGAGTCACAGGAACCCCCAATTTAAAGCTGATTGATCAGAAGTAGGGTGGCCCAGAACTGACTTAAAATTGGTGTCTGAAATGGGAGCAGTCTTGTGGGAATGAGCCCTTAACATGTGGGGTCTGTGTTAACTCTGGTTACTTAGTGTCAGAATTGAACTAAATTGTAGGACACTCAGTTGATATCTGGAAAGTTGGGAATATGCTGGTTCTGGGAAAAACACAAGTGTTAGGAGTGTCATAAGTTGAAACATCTCATAGTTACTTCAAAATAAAAGTGTTTACTACTCACAAACAAAGTGTGTTTAAGTTTTAAATAAAATTCACACAAAATAATTCATGTGTGAGAATATATGGGTAGACAGAGAAATACAATGAAAACTGTCACTCCCTCTCTATACCCAGTCCTTCAGTTCTCTGTGGGGGCAAAATAAGCTCTCAGTTTCCTGTGAGCTTTTCCAGAGTTACTGTTTGCTGCTGTAAGAAAATGCTGTACATATACATAGACCTCTCTTTCAACTATTCTACACAAATAGTAGTCCTCCTTTACTATTTTGGTCCTTTCACTTATATTTAGAGCTCATTATGTACCCATATTTATTTTCTCAATCTTTTTAAAGATTTTTAATATTCTAATGTAGAAATATACTATATTTTATATACCCAGTGACCTATTAATAAACATTTAAGATTGTTTTCAATGAAACTATTAAAAGCAACTCTGTAATAAACCACCTCCTGCATCTGTCACTTTATATGTGCATGAATACATTTATAGGATAAATTTACTACAAGTGGGATCTGGTTTGTCAATGGTTTTCTCCAACATCACATAGCTAGATTTTTATACATTAAAATCTGACTCTTGAAGATCAGATAAGGAGGAGAAAAGACAGCGCTCAGAAGGAGGAAGTTCACCTAGAAGCTCTGAAGGAACACTGGTAAGAAAGTGAGTTTACTGGAAAGCAGGTTTTTCTTTCCTTATGAGGAACCTGGAAAAACTGCCAGCTCCCAACCCAGCATGGATGAGGCAGTGCAGCAATTTAGGGAATCTAGGCATAGGCATCTGAGAACAATTTCATAGGACCTGACTACTCCAGTGGCCTGTAGAGAAGCAGCCAAGTGTTCCTGAAACCTTGAAGAAGAGATTCTGAGGAGACCTGAGGTCAAATGAGAAGACTACAGTGTCAGGGGACCTGACAACTAGGGACAGTAACAAAGTCCATGGACATTCAGACCTTGTAGGCTATGGGCAAGATATTTAGTCTTTCCGAATCTCAGTTTACTAATCTGTATCTATCTCACAGAGCTGGTATGAGAATTGCCAACCTAGAATACTTGAAGTTTTTTTGAACAATGACCTTGCACATGGTATGTGCTCAATAAAAGTGAGTTGTTACAAGACTCAGTTGCAAACATTTAATGAGACCAGCATCACTTCCATGGTTGACAGAGCAGGAACCAAGTCACTAAGAAGCTAAGCGACACTGTGGCAAAGATGAAAGTGGTCAAAGTGAGATACTAAAACCAGGGCCAGCAAGGATGAAATTACACATCTCTAGAGCCAACTCCTGAACCATGTCTCTGAGATTTATATAAACCAGAGAAGAAAGAGATAGAATAACACAGAGTAATTACCCAAAATACAGTATTTTAAATTGCATGAAATGGAGACAATTACACCTGATAAATCAAATATTTTCTATCACCAAGAGGCACAAGAGAAAGTAGAGGTATGATGGGACCAGTGAACTTAAATCTTGTTGTATGGTTCTCTGGCCTTGTTTTATAAGTAAATTGATTTAATTTTATGCACATCTGATTCATGTTCATAAATCCACTGATCCACATCTGTTCATAGAAGTCTTAGAGACCACCAGCATTCATTGACCCATAGTTTCTCTCTCAACTATACTGATTTTAAAAATAAATTTTAAATGCTTTTCTGATTTTAAACATAATAAAATTTGAAACTTAAACAAAGAAAATTTAAATCACTGGTCATCCCATTATCCCAAGTTAACCAATTAACATTGTAAGAATTTACTCTAATTTTTTATTTATATATATATATGTGTGTTTTTATTATTATCATATACCTAATATTTTGCATTGTCTTTTACTTAACACTAATCATGAATATTTTCCTAAAATTATTCACAAATAAAAATTTGTTAATAATTTTAATACCTACATAATATTTCATCACGTGAGTAAATAAATGTGTTAAACTTTTCCCTATTGTTGGACATTTAAACTGTTTCTAATTTTTCATTATGATTAGTAATGCCATAATAAACTCTTTTTACTTAAATCAATTGGTGGCATGTCATATTCTAGACTTCCAGATTTGAAACTACTCAATTTAAAAATTATATGACCTTAATATACTTCACATTTCTATTTCCATATTGTTTCCCCAAACAATTTCCAATGTCTAAATGTATATTTTCTCAAGCAGCGTATGAGAATGCCCTTATTGATGAACAGTATTCTTTCTTTAAAAAAATAAAAACCTATATTTCTTTTTTCTTCTATTCATTCATCCATTAATTCCTTCATTAGACAAAAATTTAATGAATGCTTGCTCTGTGGTAAGCACTGTCCTGACTGCTCAGTGATAGCCAGAAACAAAGTCCCAGCTCTCACAGAGGGCTAGCATAAAAATAAAGTCAGAAATGCAGCCAGCACTTGATGGCATAGGGCCTCCTATGCCACAGCATATAAGAACTTTGGATTTCACTTAAATGCAATGGAAAGCCATAAAGAAAATTCAGATAGCGCATGGCATGATCTTGTTTACATTTTTAAATGATAATTCTGACTGTTGGTAGTAAAAGGAACATAGGGAGGCAAGAGAGTCATCCATTCACCTAAGTCCTTATGCTTTTGGGCCAAGAAATTGGTAAGAGTGACTTGGACAAGGGAGGTGAGTGTGTAAGTGGTGAGATACACACTCCAGATTATTTGTAATTTTTTTAACATAATTATGTTTATTATTTGTTATTTTGTTGGAAATATATTCCCGGTTGTCATTTCACTTTGAAATTTCTATATAATTTTTGACATAAATACAACATTTTCTTTTTTGTCTGTGTAGTTAATAGCTTGATGAAACATGATATTAAAACTCTAATTCTGTAACAGTTTTGTCTGAGGCCTAAAAAGTTTGTGACAGAAAAATAAATAGCAGATGCTCCCACATTTCAAAGAGTGGTACCTAAATTTCAGTATTTCAACAGAACTGTTGAAAGAGTGACAAATACCAGTGTGTGGCCCTTAGCCAAACCCTACAAAAAGTCATAAAAGGATTGGCAATGAAAAATCCAAAGGAGGGTGGCCTTCTTTGGAAAGAGTAGTGAATGTGGATCCCATACCTACTCTGAAGGGAGCCACTGGGGACTCTTCCTCAAGCCCAGTTGGGGGCTTCTAGGAGGCCTCCCTGGGAGTTCGGCATGTGGTTCTTTGATGTATAGGGACACTGTGGACTGAAGTGAGACTCAAGTAACTTGCTAATAGTCTCCAGGGACAGATTGGACGGAGTGATCCATGTGAGCAGAAGGCTGAGTTTGGGAAGTAATAATAGGAATCAAAAGTGTTTCTCAGAGGTGGGCAGGCATAAAGGTGTGGAAATGTTGTTTAAAAGGGAGTTTCTGCAGTGATTAGCCCTTCTGATTCTCTCAGGACTGTTCCAGTTTTAGCATTGAAAGTGTCACATCTTGGAAAATCCTTCAGTTCTAGGCAAACCAGGGTGGCTGGTTACCCTACACCTTGCCCAAGAAGTCATGCAAAAAGGTGCAAGACAGTACTCAACAGAAAGAGGCTAAGGTGAGAGGCAAAAAAAACAAACAAACAAACAAAAAAAAACAGCCCAAAAGAAGCTCTATCCCCAGGAAACCTTCAGTAAGAGGCACCCAGCAGGGGAAGCTTAGTGTAGCCCCACATGGTAAAGACCAGTTTTAAATATCTGTGACAGCTAGGGGGAGCCAAGACCAGAGTACCTCAGGGCCTGGCAGAACTTTCTGCTGTTCACCACCCCTATTTTTATGACTGAACATAAGTGGAGGGACTTGTTATTTAAACGTGGTTGGATAAATGATGGAAACTTCCTGCCCCATACTCAACTACAAGGAAGAAAGGGATTGATGTGGCAAGTCTGCAGGCATAGCAGTGAGAAAGTACGAAAGTGACAGATATTGCCACCCCTCCTTCAATGTTCCAGTCATGGTATAATGCAAGGAGATGTTCTGGATTGTTCCCCAGTTTTTTGAGGATGCATTTGTCAAGTTCTATCTTCTTTTTAGGGTTTGAATGTTAAACTCTGTTCAGGTTTACTTGATTCTTTGTTGATTCTTATGGAAATGTGCTATTTCTGTTTTTAGGCGTTTTATTTTAAGTAGTCACATATTTGCTTTCCAAGATACCCTTTAGAAATATCTCACAAATTCTTCACATTCAGCACATTAAGATTTTAATTGAGATTGTATCAAAATACATTAATCTGGAGGAGACTTGACATTTTAAAAAATTCAGTCTTTCCAGACTGTTGAGATAGCTTGCCACTTGCAAGCTATGTGTCCACAGACAAGCTGTTAAATTCTCAAAGTTAAGTCTCCTCATTTATAAAATGAGGCTAACAATCATACCTACTTCAAAGAATTGGTGAAAATGAGTTAAAGGAAAAACACTTAAAAAAAAAAAGTCTAACACATAGTAAATGTTATGTGTTTATTATTATGTTGTTATTTTCCAGAAACATGGTATGTGTATGGTTGCTTTGTGCAGGGTCAACTTAGCTTAACTAAAACTATGCTTCTCCCACTTTTCTCCCTTATGTGGTTTTGGTTAGGGTTTGCCTCAAGACAAATGTATGCAAGATTTGAAGGGAAGAAATGAAGCAGCAGCTGGGCTTACAGCTCTTTTGGTTAATGCCTGACATTCTCCTTCAGTTCTTTGAATCCGGGTCGAATTTAAATGCTTGGTTCATCATGGTAAAGGGTGCCAGCTTATCCTACCGGTCATCACCTTATTAAGGTTGGAGGTAAAGAGAGAAAGATGCGATTTTCAGTCTTTCCCTTATTTCCCCCTACTTAAGAATATCTTTCTTTCCCATTTGCCAACTCTGATGACATGAGGCCAGCACCAGATGCAAAAACAACTGCTTTACACTGGTTTCTCAACTGGTTCTCACAGTGTATAAAGGCTAACCCTTGAATAAATCCCTTACTCTCCATCACTCATAATGGTTTGGTGACACTGGTAAAACAGAGTGACACAATGTCTCTCTGTTTATTCATTTTTTTCTACATACATTCTAATAAAATGTAGTTTTCATCATGCATGTTTTACATATTTTTAATAGGCTCATTCTTAGCTATTTTATATCTTGTTGAGATTGAGAATGAACTCTTTTGTTTTCCTTATCATGTCTTCTAATAGGTAAACTTAGAGAAATTATTGGTTTTTATAAATTATATGCTGTGTCTTGGCACTGTAGCAAACTTTCTTATCAGTTCTAGTTTTTTTAATGTGATCTTTACACCACTTAGTAAAGGAGAAAGTACAGAAAGCATAATACCATATATACCCTTTCCCTCTTCTTAGGCATGTCTCAGCCTGTCTCATAATAAATCATTTTGTTTCCCTCCCATTCTTCCTTCCTTTTCTCTCTGATAGGAAGTATTTCTTCTTCCTTGGCTCTTCAGGAAAAAAAAAAAATGAAGTTTCTTTTTAGTTGTTCATTTTTTTTAAGTCAATGGTGTTTATGAAACTCTATCATGACATTCCACTGCTAAGAAATAAAAAGAAAGCAACGACTGTCCAGACTCCCAATTTCTCCCAGTTTTACCCCAGCTCTTAGGATGAGTTTTTTAGTTTAGCCCACATTATAAAGCTGTATTTCTTCTCAGCCAGTGATAATCAGATCAAATTGCAAACTTGAAATGTAAAAGACCCGGAATATGCATGAACTCACCCCTGGTGAAATTTCAGCCCCACAGAAATTGGATCTGCTTCACTCAGAAAATCCAGCATAGAGCAAAAGAAGCCAAGAAGGCTGAAAGAGTGAACAAAGATTAAATAAGCAAATCATAAACACTTCTGAAAAAGAATAATTTTCCTCAGTTCATGAGCCTACTAAAAATTCAATTCTTAATGACTAGAGCATAACATCATTGCTTTCATAAAGAGAACATCTTTATCCACAGCTCTTCTTAGTTAAATCACTCAACACAAATCATACTTTAAAATGTAAGAAAAAAGAAAAGAAAAGTAAAAAGAAAAGAAAAGAAAAAAAGAAAAGTGGTTTTGCTGTAATGAAAAAACTATGCTTACTCTAAAACATATGGAAGTAAAAGTTTTCTGTGTTCTGGGCTAAATCATACCTACCACCTCTCATTCTATGAACTGCAGGCTAGGAATGGTTTTTATTTTACATCTTTTAATTGTCGGAAAAAAAAATAAAGAATAATATTTTGTGACATGAGAAAACTACATGAAATTCAAATTTCAATGTTGTTAAACAATAAACTGAAGCATATTAAAAATTTTAAGAGATATCTAAGCAAAAATCAATATAAATCAGGCCTGCCAAATTCGCTGTGGTTAGCAATGCTCCACTGACAGGATATTGGAAAGAAACTTTTACAGAGAAAAGATGAAAGCAAAGTAAAGGAATTATTGATTGTCTATGGTTTAAATCTTAGTTGGCTCTTTGTGATTGATCTTTGATTTTAATTTTGTAAACTGGAGGCTTTTGGGTTTGCTTATGTGGACCACAATGGCATCAGAGCCACCTCAACCTAATGTCCTCCTTGTTTAATTAATTTAACACTGTCCATAAATAAAATTTTATTGAAACATAGCCACACTCATTTGTTTACACACTGTCAATGGCTAATTTTACATTGTAATCAGAACGGAGTCTTTGCAAGAGTTTGGCTTAAAATGCTTACTACCTGGTCCTTTATAGAAAAAGTTTGCTAATCCTCCTGTTTTGACCAATTTCAAAACCGTAGCACTATTGATATTTTGGACCACTCTCTACCCTCTCCTCCCTGATCAAAAATATCTCCACACATTTTTAAATGTCTCCTGGGGGGCAAAATCCCTCCCAGTTCAGAACCAATGTTGTAAATGATGAAAACACCACCTTTATAATCTTCATGAGTCCTTAAGGATGATTCAGGTTGCTACAGTTTAAGAAAGAAGAAAGAGAAGGGAAGGAAAAGGAAAAGGAAAATGCAGCTACATCCTTGTAGAGTTTTTAAAATACCATTTTAAATTTAAAAACTCCTCAAGCAGAAAACTATATAATGATATTAAAAAATACAACTCACTTGGATTATAAGTATGCAGGGATCATAAGGTTACTTTTGGTTCTCAAGACATCAGTCTTCCTCTTAGCATCCCTGTTAATATAATGTATTACCTCCTGCTTGCAAAGACTTTTTACACAATTTTTTAATAAACTCTGAACTGTATGTTGAGAATACTATATATTTATTTTGTTATAGGCCCTGAGCCTTATTTCTTTAGATTCCTTAAAGTTCTGTGATGAAAGAGAATTTCCTCAGTCCCCAGAGGATTCACTTTGGGGAGAGCCTTTCCCCTTATGATTATTTTTGGTTTAAGTTGTTGAACCTTTCCCGACCTCAGCCTAACTGACTTTTACTTGCTCAGACCCCAAAGACAAGCTTTCCACCTGTCTCTAGAAGCCCCAGTTTGAGTTTAGCCTGGGATTCATATACATATGGCATTTCTGGAAATCGTACAGTAGGCTTAGCAGCAGCCTATTTTCTCAAGGACTAAGAGCCTCAGGAGGGGGAACTCACCTTAGAGAAACAGTTGCCAGACACAGAGGGCTTACTTAGCCCAGGAACACCTGAAGGGAGAGAAGACTGTGAACACATTGAGTTGTCTGCTGTGCACATTTGTATCTGGGCCCAGTCCCCACCCAGAAGAGCTACTGCCCTGAGAGGCCATAAGATATCAGGTACTTGTCTTTCTAAATAACAAATTTTAACACCTAAAAGAAGTTAAACTTTCTATTTTAATTTTTAAAAAGTTAGAAATGTAGCTCTCATGCAAATATAATTAGCATATGTCAAATATTTATTTAATTTAGTAATGAAGTAACTGATGGGATGAGAAGCTGGTTCAAAAATGAATATGAGAAACTAATACAATGTATCCTCATTATTTGCAACTTCAGTATTTGCAAATTTGTCTACTCACTAAAATTATATGTAACCTCAAAATCAGCATTTGTGGCATTTCCATGGTCAAACTGCAGAGTGTTTTTGGACATCCAGAGCTTATGTGAAGAAAGACAAAAAATTTGAGGCTCCAGCTGAATTCAAACAAAGAAACATGAGAGTCCATGACCCTGTCTCTGATCCCCTGCCCATCCAGCACAGCCCATGCAGGGGTTCTGAGGTCAGCGGGGAGGTGGTCTGGTACCTTGGTCAGCAAACCTTCATTTGCTCTAGACCTCGGAATCACACTCTGCTGCTGTACTTCTGTAAACACCTTTACATTTACCAACACATGGAAGTTTTTGCAAAAATTATTATCAGTCCCCAATTCTCCCAAATAAAATGCTATTTTGTATTAACAAGATATGTAAATCAAATGTTCTAAATCAGAAATGTTTGCTGTCCAAACATTATAAACAAAGAAACATTTTCAGTTTACATGCACTTACCCAAATAAAGTGTTTTCTTGGATAAAGTTTCTTCTAGGAAACATGTATCATGTAAATCTCCAAAATACCTGGAGTATGTTATATAATGGGGTTTTTTTGTCCTTTCAAAATTTCCCATAATTTTGGCTTTGGCTTGTTCTTTACTGACTGAAGTTCTAAGCATAGCCATGAATAATATCTGTTTTCTAAATTATTTGCTGGTCATTTTCACAGAAACATGGAAGGTGATAGCCACTATATTTAAAAGAGATGATAGTGGAAAGAGAAGTTGGTATAAATAGTTTAAATACTTAGCAGATATTGACATTGAGGCAAACCTCTATGAAAGAAAATGGAAACATACTCCTATTATAAAAGCAGTGTTCACACTGGATCATTAATTCATATTCTGCTGTGTATATACCACACAACTATTTGACATAGAACTTGCCACATTTAGTCTCAGCTAAGTTTTACATTTACAAGAGGACAAAACTCCTCACTTTCTGCACACAAACGAGCTCTTTCAGGTCACATACTGTATGGTTCTTTTTGGTGTGACATAAATAAAATACAACCTGTAGCACCCCTTCAAAAAGAACACTAGATTATTATTTATCTACCCTTATAGATTAGCAGCTTTAAAAATAAACTGCACACTGGGGATTGGTATTGCTTCACAGTTCTAATTTCAAAGTATATTAGTAAAAATAGCAGTTTCTGCTACTGTAAAAGCATCATGAGTCCAAAAGTTTCAGCAACAAGAAAGAAATACAATATATTGGCAGTATTTCAAAATTAGCTGAACAGTCAGCCTCTATCCACTGAGGTTTCAGGTTCTGTCTTTTTTGGTTAAAATGTAGGTAATCCTGATGTGTGTCATTTTGTTAATATATAGGGAGTCCTTAGATGCTGTGCTAGGAGATACACATATATTTCTCATTTATTCCTCCAATAATGCTGTGAGGTTGAATGCCATATTTTCTTTGTTCAAATCAATTAAATCTCAGTCTGTGTCAGAATTGGTCAGAGCTGTTGAAAAAAACAGTGTCATGTCAGGGTTATTAGGCCTGCTCACCAGAAACCTGGGGAGGTACTGGGGACCTGACATAAAGAAGAGCAGAAGAGCATGTCAAAGGGTGAGGAGCATGTCAAAGGGTTAGAAGCAGTCAGGAGATTGGTTCCTCTTCGATATGTGCATTAGCAAAACCCACAGGTCCTCTTGAGATCAGGGGCAAGGCTTCTCTTTGGGTGAAGGCAGGGCACTTGGATGGCAGTTATTATCTGATATCTTCTACTAAGTACACCTAGTAGGCCTCAGGTCCCTGGGACCTCTGACCCCTTCTCAGCCTGAGGTAGTTGTTTTCTCTTCTTGTGTTGCTTCTGAAGTACTCTTGGGACACTCTTTCTTGACCTTACCTCTCTCACAGGGGACATCTAAGTGTGATCCTGAAAGCAGCTATAGCAGCAGCACAGGGAGCTGGTGATGGAGTAAGGGTAGGGAGCTTGTTAAAAATGCAAATTATCAGGCTGTACCCAGACCTACTGTATCAAAAACTCTGAAGCAGGGAGCAAGCAGGAAGTATTTTAATAAAACCATGTGATGCTGATGCAAGGATACATTTTGAGAAAGACTGGCATTGCATAGCCATTCAATTAACTCAGATTTTTTAAAGTAAAAGTATCAGGTAACTTCTTTTTTCTGTCTTCAGTATAGCACCTCCATCCTGACACAAGACAAGGAAAAAAAGAGGCCTAGCTAAACAGTAAACATAAAATATATACACCTCACAGAGCAAAGAATCTGAATAGACATTTTTCCAAAGAAGAGATACAGACGGCCAACAGGTACATGAAAAGATACTCAATGTCACTAATCTTCAGGGAAATGCAAATCAAAGCCACAATGATATTACCTCACACCTATCAGAATAGCTATCATCAAAAAGACAAAAGAACATGTTGGTGAAGATGTGGAGAAAAAGAAGCTTTGTGCATTGTTGATGGGAATGTAAATTGGTAGAGCTACTATAGACAACAGTATGGAGGTTGCTTAAATAATTAAAAATAGAACTACCATATGATCCAGCAATTCCACTTCTTAATATTTATTAGAAGAAAATCATAATACTAACTCATCTCTCTCCATGATGATTGCAGCATTATTTATAGCAGCCAAGATATGGAAACAACCTAAGTTTCCACTGATGATGAATGGATAAAGAAAATGTAGTATATATGTACAATGGAATACTATTCAACCATAAAAAGGAATAAAATTTGACCTTGAGGACATTATACAAGTGAAATAAGTGAGGCAGAGAAAGACAAATATTATATAACCTCACTTATATGTAGAATCTAAAAAAGAGAAAGAGCTCATAGACACAGAAGATACAGAGAACATATTGGTGGGGGCCAAATGTAGGGGTTTGAGGGTGAGTGAAATGGGTAAAGAGGATCAAAAGGTATAAATTTAAAGTTAGAAAATAAATATGCCATGGAGTTGTAATGTATAGCATGGTCACTATAGTTAATAGTACTGTATTTATTTGAAAGTTGTTAAGAGAGTAAATCTTAAAAGTTGTTATCCCAAGAAAAAAACTTTGTGTCTATGTATGGTAATGTACATTAACTAGACTTACTGTGGTGACCATTTCATAATATCTACAAATATCAAATCATTATGTTGTATACCTGAAGTTAACAAATGTCAATTACACCTTAAATAAATAAACAAGTAAATAAACAAACAATAATTGCTCAATAAACCCTTGGAAAAATAAAAAATAAGCATCATTTTTTCTGCCTTTTCTAAAACAAAAAACAAAAACATCAATTAATACCTCAGTAAATATTTTAACAAACTATCCTACCATGCAAGGATTAACTTTAACAATCATAGATTTCTGAGCATGAAGATTCCAGCAACAAGAAGATGTGACAGAAGTGGGGTGGTTTCAGGTCAGGAATTCAGAATGAGATCAGGAAAGTAAGATTATATGAGAAGGAGAGGTGCTGTATCACAGATGGAGAAGAAAAATGAAGTTTCCTTAGACTAGCATGAACTTTTAGAAAAGCTGGTCAAAACCTTTATTTTCAAAAGTGAGGCCTTAGAATGGCTTTGAGGTGGAGATCAAAAAAAGCAGTGATTTATACTGTTCAAAAAAAAAAAAAAAAGAAAGAAAGGAAAAGAAGCACAAAACTTAAGGAGTACTGGGTTTCCTGAGGCTGTGACACACAATTTGCACTCTCCCCTTCTGGTGTGTGAGTGCCTTGTGCCTCCACATGTAGAACCTTAGCTAAGGATTACCATGTTCCTGGCCCCTTTGCATCTCAGTGTTGCCAATGAAGTATGAATAGAAGTGATATGTGTCACTTCAGGCCTGGGCTTTAAACGTTGCAAAGCATCCACTTCTCTTTTCATGAACTGAAAGAGAAAGGTGTTTGTGACCCACCTTCAACCATGCAAATGAATGCTGCTGGAGTGAGAACCAGAGGAAAGTAAGTTAGGTCCTTGAATGGACATGTGGGATAGAGAAGCCCACCTACCCATCCTGGAACACTATGTGAGAGAAATCATCTTCCTTAATCCACTGGTTTGTTGGTTCCTTTCTAACAGCAATTTAGGTTTTCATGTAACTAATGCAAAAACCAAGTGCCCATGTGAAAAAGATCAAGCCCATGCTTATAATTAATTGAAGCTCAAATGTCACAGCACCTGGCAAATGGCAGGTGCTTCATAAATAGCTTCTAAATGAATGAATGTGACATCATTATGAGCTGTTGGGACAAGAGATGCCAACTCTCTCATAAAATAATGTTCCTGAAAGGAAATCTAAGAGTCATGTTGCAATCTATGGGAATCTCTTCGTGTACAATGTAGAAATGTTTGCTAATTACATAGAAGTCATTTAAATGATTTTCAGATAGTAATTACAGTAACTGCCATTTTCCAAAATAAAATATTTGTACATGTCCAGACATATACAGACAAGTAAATTTATTTTTAACAAGTTTGATGAGACATTAAGAATGCTATGCTGTACATGATCCATAAGAAAATGAAAATCCATTGCTACATATGCAGAGTGAATTCAAAGTAGTTTTTTACCTACCCTGTTAAAAGCAGTTTTTGGTAGTTTATGGCATATGATTCCAGCTCAATTTGTTAAATATTTTTGAGGACCTGCTATGTGAGAAGTATTGCATTAAATACAATAGAGAATTCAAAGATATCAACAAAAACAAGAATAAAGATATGAGGAAGAGAGTGTTGCATAAAATAGACGTTTCAGTTTCTAAGAAATACAATTAAGAAGTGACTGGAAAGCTCTTGCTATGTTGAAACTTTCTGTGGTGTCTTTTAAATGCCTATCACAAAAGTTGTTCTAAAGTTTAAATAAAATAATGTACATAAAGCACATAGTATCTTGAGTGACCATCAGCAAATGTTAATTTCTTCCTTCATGCCCTGTAATATACAAAATGTTTGGTGATTTAGAGACACAAAAAATTTTTTTGCCTATCCCAAGCCCCTACATACACATATATGCTCTCACACACTCTCTATTCAGAACAAGTAAAAAGTGCTGCATATTGTAAACCAAAGGATAATTGGCTATGATGGCGACCAGGGGTTTCAGATGCAAGCAAGAAAACTCCATTCTGGTTATTTATGCTGAAAGCTGGTTTATCGGAAAGAAATTCAATAGCTTACATAAGCTACAGAAAGCTCGAAAATGATTGCCCATTTCCATTTTTTCTTAGCCATGGGGACTGTTATTATAATGTCACTGTTGACATGGCCTCCCTGGGAAACTAGATGTTCCCTTAAATAATCTTCGATGGTTTTCTTGACTATCTACTGATGTCAGATCCAGTCAGTTTCTGTACCACTGAGCCCTCATGCCCTCAGGCTTGGGCTGCTTGATGGGTTTCTTAGACAGCTCCAGTGCTCAAAGCTCTGCTGCAAACATCACCACATCTCCTATAACCACCTGCTTTATCAGTCTCCTCTGAGATGTGTTAGGTTTTATATGACCAAAACAGCTCCAAGGCCAGTTCATTTGTTTATACCAAGAGCCTTTCCCAAAAGCTGCCCCTGAGGGCTGGTTAACACAGCCTGGAAGTTCAAGAGAGATATCACCCAAGTGAGGAAGACTTTGATCAACAGGCAGTGGAAGAAAGGAACAGTTTGGCAGGCAACTCTTACTCCTCTCTGCTCCTATTGTACTGTTCTGAGATAGGGTTCTGTGCACAGGGTATAGACATGTCTCATATAACTGACCTATCAACTGTGTCTCTTCGAGGATTGTGGCCATATTTTTAATCATTGCTTTATATTTCCGTTCCTTCCTGCCCTGCCTCACTTCCCTCTTTTCCTCACACTTGTTTCTCTGGGATTGTACCACCTCAATAAAAACTTAGCATCTGGGTTTTTTCCCTAGCTCTTTTATCTAGGAAACCAGTGCTAAGTCAATGCCATACCCTTAAATTTTAAATTTCTAGGCTAGAGCAGTCAGTTGGCTGATACTGGGCTTCAATGCCCATCTTATGCCAGTGAGCTGGGAAAAGGGACATCTGCCATACTTATGATGCTATTATGATACTATTGTGACAGGTGGAGTTCTATCTTTCATCTACTTGGAATTAACCCCAACAGGAAGAGTATTTGGATTCTGAATAGTCACAAAGATGACAAATATCTCCTCTCAACCAGCCTGGCCTTAGCAGCTCCCTCCCTGCCATTGAGTTTCTACATGTGGGGTGTCTCCTTTGTGCAGCATCACCAAGAGTAGCTCCTTCATTTCCATCTCCTGACCCTGCCATATCACTCCTTATCCACTGTACACCCTCTGTTTCTGATATACTGATTGTTCCCATCCTCCCCACTAGACCAAACAATCCACATTACCCCATTCTTCCTAGCTGCCCTTATTCCTAGATTCAGAATTTAATTCTCCTGTGAATTTCACAGTTCACTGGCCAACCAGTCAACTCTAACACCTAATCCTGGTATTGGGTCTCCTGGCTGGTTTAGTATTCCATTTCCTTGCTTCTTGCAAAGTAAGAGAAGATAGTTGAGCTATACACAGAAAATGCTAGACATCTTACATCTCTCAAGATAGAGAAAGGTTAAGCCAGAATCAGCAAAGATCCAATTCTTAGGATTTGAAACATGTGACCAGACATCTCAGCCTTTCTTTTTAAAAAAAGTGTCTGGGGTGAAGGCAAATCTTGGACTGGTTTCAAAGAGGAGTTTCCTATTACTGTAGATATACTAGACTACAGTTGTAGTCATCTACATTGCTGCCTAATTTGGTGAAAATGTACACATTGTGTGATTTTTTAAAAACATTATTCATTCATGCAGACGAAAATGATAATGTTTTTCCTAGCAAGCCCTCACCTGCTCTGATCAACAGGTTCTACTCTCAAATCCTTTTGGGGATCACCAAGGCATGCCACATATTGCATCTGTCTCTCATTACTATAGATACTGTGTATGGTTATGCAGGTCTGTAAAATGCATAAGGGCACCAGATATAAAGGAACATCGTTCCTATTGTGGACACCATAAAGTCACTGTAACACATCTTCTGATAGATAAGAATGAAGTGTATTATGTTAATAAACTAAGTTGTCAAGAGTTTAGATAAGCTACTCCATCGTATTGCTGCCATGAAATCTATTTTGTTTGGCCAAGCACCTGCAGTAACCTTAAACTGACACTAAACCCCTTGTCATCAAAGCAAGGGCCCATTGTCCAAATACTAGGGCACCTGCTTTTGAGAAAAGAAAATGCTTTTATTGAGAGGTCAGCCAGCAAGGAGACAAAACTCAAATCTGTCTCCCCAAATTGGGGTTTGGGAGTTCCTACTTTTAACATTGGAACTACATACAGCATCTGGTATAATAAAGTCTTATTGTGAAAGCAGAGATAGTTCATACAACTTCATGGAATACATGTACAAATTCAGGAGGAAATTAACTTGTAGTTTCCTGATATTTCAGCCTCCTGGTGTCAAAAAGTCTTCGAGCAAGATTTTTCTTTGTATACAGCCTCCACTGACCAGTTGAGACAATTAGGGTCTTGTTGCTCCCAATTCATAAAAAGGGAGAATTATTCAGTTTCCCATTGGTTCTAACCTGAGACCTTTTTGTTGCATTCTGGTCCTGTGGAAAACAACTGATTTAGAGCTGATAGGAGCTAATCTCTTAATCTGCTGTTATACCCTCCTGCAAGTGCATGCCCTAGATTACAGCTCCTGAAAAGTCAGAAGCAAATATAAATTTCTGATGACTTCCCCAACAGCTCTTTTGATCAATAGTGTTTCCCCACTCCCTGCAGCACTATGCCTTATCCACCCTCGTGGGACTAATCAAAACTGGCTTTTTAAATTTGAATCAATTAATCCAGAACTAGCCTGAGAATACCAAAGCACTCCTCTCGAGGGCCCTAATAAAGATATGTGCTCCAGGTCCTGTCTCTCTCTCAGTCTTGACATTCCTATGTGGCCCCACCAGACATGTCTGGTACTTCCTTCAGGAACTATGAGTAATAAACTTCTGTATTTGAATTACTCTTGTGGTATGTTGTTGACCTGGGATGCACCATCTGCTACTCTGTGCCACACTTAACAAATGTTAATTTAACAAGATTGTAACATAAGTTTATTAGATCAATTTCCTCTAAGAGGTAAGTAAGGGCTACTGAAGAATGAGCACCTTCTAAGAGCTAGTAACTCTGTCATTCATGCAGACATTTTTTTTCTAAACCCAAAACTTTTAGGGAACATTTTGTGGTGCCCTGACTACTAACTAAGTTGCTTTGCCCTGAGTGGATATCACAATTAATTCACTAATATTTACATATGTCCCCAAAGCTCAATTAAATCCAAACTAGAGTGTTTAATTCAACTAAAGGCTGGAAGCTTAGAGAAAAAACATTAAAATACAGGATAGAAAAAAATAGAATTCTCTTTGTATATCAATGTTCTTCCCTTCCCTTGGGGCAGTCTGCTACCCAAGTATCTCTTTAGACCCCAAGTAGATGTCATGTTTTAGGGACCAGCCTATTTCCCACACCTATAAGTATCTTCGACCATGTTCTAGGGAGGGGATATATTATTTATTTCCTTACACCAGTCTGTCTCCAGCCTAATGCTCCTTGAATGCCATGATAATCTCTGTAAAACAAACAAACAAACAAACAAACAAACAACTCTATTCTGATCAAAACAAAGATATTCTACTGTGTGTGCTAATACAGCTCATTGTTACTTCTCTATGTCCTGACTTGAACATTCTGGAATTGAATTTGTCTTTTGCATAACAAAAGATCCATTAATAGATTTTCTTAAAATAAATTAGCCTGCCTCTCAGCTAAAATAACAAATTGTCTACATTTCCTGCAATCGTTACTACAGAATCACTGGGGCTCAGTCTTGAAGCACCTTGCTGCACATTTAACAAATATTTAAGGAGCTCGTTTCAGGGGCCAGGCCCCTAGCTAAGCACTAAGAATATCTGTCAAGTGTGAATCATGCTTACCTTCCAGCTTGGAGAAATTGACAAGCAAATAAATAGGTTCAAGAAATTGGCAAAAGAGTGACAATAAAAGAAATATACAGGTTAAAATAGTAGCATGAAAGAGTAAATGGTTCTTTTCAACTCAGGTTTTAGGGTAAGTATTATAAAAGCTTCAAAAAGCAGGTAGTTACAAGCTGTTGGCCTGGTAAATAAGAGATAAAAAGAATATTCCTGTTGGAATGGTATATGCAAAGATGTTTTCAGAGCACCACAAGCAGCTGAAAATGAAAAAGTGTAAGGATGTGAGAAAATGCCTACCAAAAAATTAAAATTAAAAGCCAGGAAGTATCTAGGTGATGGAGGGCCCTCTATTCTGTGTCAAAAAAAAAAAAAAAAAAAAAAAATTTACTTCAAAAGAACTAAAAACTGAGATGGAATATTTTAAAGATAAGAGAGTTATGGTTTTATTCCTGCCATTTGGAGAATTGATTAGTTGGAGGCACCAATTCTTAAAGTGTCATGTTAGTTCCGGTGAAAAATCATGGTGGCCTTCACTGGGCAGCCCAGGAGCATTCCAAAGCTGGAAGTAATAAATACAGAACATGTTAGAAATTGGAGTTTAGTAGAAATTGGTAACTTTTTGAGAGTGGTCCAGGTGAAGGAGAGAAAGGGGTGAGCATGCTGGTATCCTGAGTTTAGGGTGAGGGAGGAGCTAAGAAATACAGAAAGAAAACAAGTATGGAATTGGAAAGGCTTTAGATAAAATGAGAGCAGTGTAGTTTCTAAAATTATCATCATCCCCTTGTCCTGTGCACCTGAATCCCTCTGGGCATGCCCTATCCTCTGCCTAAGTAACTCTTGATAAACCTTCCCAACTGCATGGGTGTTGGGGCAGGAAACTGCTCCAGCCTTCACCTTCCTAGTTCAGGCTGAATGACAGCCTCATGCATTTATTCCTCAAATTCCAAATTCTCCTGGCTTCCCACTTCCGCTGGCACTCCTCACCAAGGGACTGACTGGAAATCCAGTCTTCATGATGTGCAATCACAAACTTCAGATATACTACCAGGAGAACCACAGTAAAGAACAAGTATATAGTCCCAAACTCTGGATAAATTAAGTCACTTAGTAAAGAAAGTATAAGTGATATACATCCTTCTGACTATGAAATAACAGTCTACACTCTGGAGTCAACTGTCACCCTTACAGACAATGTGTCTCAAACAGTGCCACAGAGAACTGAGAAGCAGTCATGTATCCCATAGGATGGAGGTCTCTAGGATTACCCTATGTTTATGGAAGGATAGGCACAACAGGGTGCAAGGAAATAGGGATCTTAAGACACACAAGGAAAAAACTAGACCTTATTGTTACTCAAGCTTGAAAACAAAAAAAAAATAAAAATAAAAAATATGCAGAGAATTAGATATCAAGAAAAACTCCAAATCCTCTCCTACTCAGAAATATTTTTTTTTGTGAGAGAGATTAAACATTTCCTATTTCTTGAAATAAAATGCATTTGGAAATTTTATCTTAAAGCCAGTAAGAGTCATAACTCTTTCTCTTCCCATACAGTTTCTCTGGGTTGGTTTAAACATTCTCTTTAAAAAAAAAAAAAAAAAAAAGTTGTTCCAGCAGGTGTCTCTCTCTGCACATGGTACAAAAAAATTCGTAGCTGTTGTAATGGAATATTTTTGTTTTGCTTATCCATCTTACAATCTAAATGGATGTGGTTTCAAAATTCTTTTTTTTAAACTATTAAAAACTACTTAAAAAGGTATAATGTTCCATATCATGATTTGGGTGTCGATTAAACAGGTGTGTTCACTGTGTGATAATTCGTCAAGTAACATTCATAATTTTTAGGCACATTCTGTTTATATATTATGCTTCAAAATTTTTTTATTTTCTAAGATAAAATTTTTAATTTGCCTTCTGCTTACATGTTTTCTTGCTTTTATGTTGTATTTCTCAAGCATACAGGACATTAGAAATTGGCTATTTTATTTACATATTTCATTAAATATTATACACATTTTATAAATAGTGGTACATGTGTGTTTGAAATCAAAATAGAGAAAAGAAATTAAAATGTAGCTGTAACATTCAAAAGAAAAATGAAACTTGCTCCAGTTAGGATTATCCAGTAAAGCTTTGCATTGTTTTTGAGTTGCAAACTTTCAGAAAGGCATTGTCATTGCTGGTATCCAAACTTTTGGGATGAATCCCAAATGAACTGACAACTTGTGCCTTCTTGAAGAGATATTGTTCATTCTTGATGTCAACTAGTTGACTCATTCTGAGCAACAGAGAAATGGCTGCAAACTACCTCTTGCTAAGTTAGCAAATTACAGCTAAAATACAGTGTTTGAGAGAAATACTTATCATTAAAATAAAAATAGAAAGCAATTAAAATTCTATTTAAATTCTTGAGACCAGATTTCTGCAAAACACTGACTGCTGTTTTTATTTCTATGCTTTAATCTCAAGCTTTTATTACTTTTATTTTTTTGTCTGTACCTATTCTTTTTTCTCTGCCTCTATTTTTATTACCTCTTTAATCACTCATTTCTCAAATCATTTTTTAATTCTAAGAAAACAAAAAAAATAAAATTTTAGTGTCACCTTTTAATCAAGTATATATTTTCCCTTCACAAAAAATTAATAATGGGCCATGTAAAACTTTACTGTGTCTGACCACTAATAGAACAGACAATATAAAGTAAAAAAATTTTCATTCTAAATGACATTGCCACTTACTTTTTAATAGTATTAGAGTAATTATCTTAATTTTCTGTTGGAAAAAATCCATTAAGATTCTTTAATGAAAAAAATATATTTGTAATAGACAAAATGGGAACATGCCCTTGTCTGAAGCAATCACACTGTCCAAAAAGGAAGATCCACATTCAAATGTGATGTTTCTGAATACCAAATGTTATAAAAATTCCTAGTCAGCAGGGTGCCATGCCAAAAGTACTCCACAAATTGCTTTACATTTTCTTACTATCTTGTGGCCTTATTCTAAATATATATATATTCTAAATATATATATTCTAAATATATATATGTATTCTAAATATATATATTCTAAATATGGATATGTATTCTAAATATATATATGTATTCTAAATATATATATTCTAAATATAGATATGTATTCTAAATATATATATTCTAAATATGGATATGTATTCTAAATATAGATATGTATTCTAAATGTATATATGTATATATATATATATATGTATATACATATATATATAATTTTTTTTTATTATAAATGGTAACATACTGAATAGCCCTAACAATGTAGACCTTCACGCTCTATGCTTATTTATCTCTGGATCTCTGGGTTACTCAAATCAATATTACAAACCCTTCTCATAGAAAACATTTTTTTTTAATTTTATGTTCCTGCCTTCCTCTTCTCAATGCCAGCCACATTTTTGCTCTCTGTTTTGCTTATTGTTTCTTTTCTTTCTTCTTTGTTCAGCTTCTGTACAATCATTTCTCTTTGCTCTGGCCTTTGCCCCAGCTTCATGTTCATTTCAGTCTTTGCTTTTTTTTCTTTGCAAACCTTTTTGATTCCAGTTGACAGTTTAAGATTTTTTTCTTTTACTTTGCAGAGGCTCTTGTTGCCATAGTGATACTTGATGATGATGAAGACCATGACTGCTTCCATTGACACTCTGGTTGCTATAACAATGCCTGTTAGCTGAGAATTCTGTGGAAACTTGTGAGAAGGATGTTAGTTCACACTTTTCTGTGGGACTAGACAGGAAATGTTTCTTAGTTAATAGTTGTTTGTAGAAATAAAACTCAAAGCCATAAACTCAGGAGCAGCCCATACTTCAGGAACTAAAAAATCAAGACACCAATTGTCACACCTGAAAAATTAACTTCCCTTCTCTGCCTTTGTCTGCCCTTTCTTCCCACTCCATTTGTCTGCCCTTTCTTCCTATTCCATTTATTTTTTGATATTAAAAAAAAAAGACCTGTTAAGGACTGAATTGTGTCCTCCCAAAATTCATATATTGAATTCTAACCCCAATGTGACTGTATTTGAAAACAGGGCCCTTAGGATGTTAACTAAGGTTAAATGAGATTACAAGGGTGGGTTATAAGGTTAAATGAGGTTATAAAATTTGTGGCTCTATAAAGAGGAAGACAAAGATATCCTTCTCTCTTCCACCACATGAGGATGCAACAAGAAAGCAGGCATCTACAACCCAGAAAGAGGGCACTCACCAGGAACTAAATCTGCCCACACTTTGATCTTGTATTTCTCAGCCTCCAAAACTATAAGAAAACAAATTTCTGTTGTTTAAGTCACACAGTCTATATTTGTTGTGCCAGCCCAAGCTGACTAATATGATACTTTAATATTAAATATTTTTTATTAGAGACATCAATCTCTGTAAATAAACCCAAAGAAGGGAATTATACAATATTGCAATATGGATTATCAATATTTCATCCTTGAATACTAGATGAATCAGAAAAAAAAGATGACAACATTTATTGTAATTATTGTGATTCTTTTTTATTGTTGTTATTAAAACTTATTCTCAAAAACTATAAAGAAATGTGTAAGTATAGTCATTTTATAGATACTACATCTCACTCATGAAAAGGTGGACAAAGTTTTTCTTTTATTTATCTCCCTTGACCATAAAGCTAGGTAGCTTGCAATCATTCACACTGGTATTCCCACTTGAGCCAACTCGTGTTGGATAAGGGAACAGATTGCATCAAAGCATCAAAACTTGTTCAGGATTGATGTCAAAATACCCAAAGCTGCTTTTAAAAAATAAAGTCTATTAAAAAAAAAAAACATTTTTATTGACAGATGTTCTAGTACATAAAAGGCCAGGAAAAGATCAAAACTGACCATGCACAACCAGAAAAAAAGAAAAAAGAAAAACTTGGCCCATCTTAAAGTGTGTTAAAGTAAAGGACATCAACACAAAATTAAAGAGGTTAAGGCTTGTTCATTGGTTCCTACATTGACTTCTACCTAAGGTGTCAATCCAGACGACATGAGCTTACTTGAGCAAATGTGAGGCACCATCAAGTTGAAAAAAAAAACAGTGTCAATATACCATACTATGGGCACATAACTTTACAAAAAACTTTGGAGTATAAATACTCTGAAATTGAGAATTCCTAAAAAATGTCAAGGAAAGTGAAAGTGCTACTTGTAGAATGATATGGAAAGCAGTTTCTAGTTATAATTGTCCTAGATGTGCTATAAAACTAACTGACCTTTTTATTATCATGGTAAAACAAGAGCTCTGTGCCATGATAACAATAACTTCTTATTATGTGCTGGGTACTATGCTAAGAGACTCACATCTATTATCCCTACTTTTTACTACAAACTTGAAAGATAAAAAATGAATAGATGGGGAATGGGTTCTGAAAAGTAGAGAAACTTGCCTAATTTGGTCATATTTCCAATATTTACCTCTAAGGCTCAATGATTTAAACTGACACCATGGCTCACAGCAAGATCAATACAAGTTGCAAGACAAGAATCCTATGGTTGTCCCTATATTCAGTTGTATAAATTCTGGAATCACAATTGATTCAAATTATTTGAATAATTGCTACCAATGCATATCATCTTTAATTTGATGTATGGGTTTATTTCTTAAACTATCTGAACATTACACCCAAGTGCTTTCTCACTTATAAAAATTTAAGTACTTTCAGGCTGGGTTTAATTATTTGAGAGACCTTCAAACCTGGAAATGAAGCTTTGATCTCCAAACTACTGTAACTTTGACTGAATTGCTGTGTGTGTGTGTGTGTGTGTGTGTGTGTGTGTGTGTGTGTGCACGCGTGTGTGTAACTAGAAAAAATGAACAAGTGAGCCAGAATGAGAGCAAACTGACTCAAGAGGAATCAGGTCTGTTGCTTTATTCTGTAATTTCACTAGTCATTTTAAGTAATAGGTTAGAATTATTATACTATATAATTATAACCAATTTTAGGACACATCCATATTACTATTGACATATAATATAAATAAATTGCCCTTCTGAATGTTGTGATTTTTCCACACACTGAAATTCCTAAAGCATAAATGATTCAATCTAATATCTGGGCTTCTGAGACCAAACCTTTCATGTTCCTTAAGGAGAAAAATCCCATCAATAAAATGTTCTTCAAAGAACTGTTTTCTTTTTGAAAATTCTCATATCATACTGAGCTTCTCCACAGAAATATGAGAATTCTTATATTTCTAAGAAATGTTCCCACTGAAAGGAGAGGAGAAATTGAAATTTGGGGGATGGCATGGAGGAGGTCCAGACTAACCCAGAGGGCTATGAAACAAAAGCTTTTGGACTTCTGGGCTGTTTAACACCTGGTCACTCTATGGCCCCTCAGCTTCTAACCCCTTTCATGCTCTCCTAGTGCTATGTCATGGGATACCCAGAGAGCAACCCTCAGGTTAGTGTTTAGAATATGTCTACTTGAAATGAGAAGCAATGACTCTCCTTGATTGATTCTTAGAAATTAGGAAATTAATAAGTAATGTGGTGTGATAAGAAAAGGACTGAGTAAAGAATCAAAACATTTGCTTTTTTACCCCAGATTTCTTACTCCCTGAATAACTTTGGGTCAATAATTACTATTTCTCAGTCTCAGATTCTTGTAAATATTTAGGAGTGTTACAGATAAAACTCAGTTTCTGCTAAAAATTTAGAGGTGTTATGGTATCAGCATAATAAATGTTATGGTTAATAAACCAAGAAATAATCTACATGCATTTCTGCTCTTCAGAAAAGGATAACTTACATTTGTCCCATAGGAACATCAAAGCCATAATACATTCAAGGCAGGGAAGACATAGGACTGGATGAAATAAGCCTCTGGTTCCTTGATTCCAGAATCCTGGTACTTTAGGCTAAGATTTTTTCATATTAACTTATTTATATGTCTTTGTTGCAAAAAATATTTGAAGTGACCTACAAAGATATATGATAAGCAGAATAAAATAAATTGATGAGATGCAAAAAACTCATTTGACAAAATCCATCATCCATTTATGATAACAGCTATCCTCAAAGTGGGACCAGAGAGACCATACCTCAACATAATAAAGGCCATATAAGATAAACTCACAGCTAACATCATGTTCAGTGGGGAAAAGCTAAAAGCATATTTAGGAATAAGACAAGGATGTCCACTTTCATCCCTTTTACTCAACACAGAATTGGAAATTTTAGCCACAGCAATCAGACAAGAAAAAAAAATAAAAGGCATCCAAACAGAAAAGAAAGAAAACTGTCATTATTTGCAGATGACATACCAGATATGAGTGCACTAAAAAACTATTAAGATTGATAAATGAATTCAGTAAAGTAGGATAAAAAATTAATATTCAGAAATAGGTTGTATCTTTATATACCAATAATGAACTAATTGAAATTGAAATAAAAAAAAACAATCCCATTTACAATTGCTTGAAAAATAACAAAATGCCTAGAAATAAATTTAACCAAAAAAGTAAAAGATCTGCACTTGGAAAATTATAAGTCATTGAAGAAAGAAATTGAAGGAGATATAAATAAATAAAACCATATACCATGCTCATGATAGGAAAAATCAACATCGTTTAAATGTTCATAATACCCAAAGCAATCTATAGATTCCATGCAATCCCAATCAAAATACCAATGGTGTTTTTCAGAGAACTGAAACAAATAATTCTAAAATTTATATAGAATCACAAAAAAACTCAAATAACCACAGCAATCATGATAAAGAAGAACAAAGTTGGAGGTATCAGGCTACCTGATATCAAACTATCCCATAAGGCTATAGTCATCAAAACAGACATTTAAATCAATGAAACAGAATAGAGGGCCCACAAATAAATTCACACCTAAATGTTGACTTAAACTATGACAAAGGGGGCAAGAATATATAGTGGGGTAAAGACAGCCTATTTGAAAAATGGTGTTGGGAAAATTGGACAGATATATGCAAAAAATATATACCATATATTAGAATAGCATATATTATACCATATATTAGAATAAAGTAAAATTCCATATATTATACCATATATTAGAATAAAGAAAAAATGAATTACAGACTTAAATGTAAGATCTGAAACCATAAAATTCATGGAAGAAAACACAGACAGCAAACTTTCTGATATTGCTCTCAGTCATATTTTTTCTGCTATATCTTGGGCAGTGGAAATAAAAAAAAAATAAACACATGGAACTACATCAAACTATAAAGGTTTTGCACAGCAAAGGAAACCATCAACAAAAAGAAAAGACAACTTCCTGAATGGGAGAAGATATTTGCCTATTAACACCATCTGATAAGGTGTTAATATACAAAATTTATAGAGAACACATACAACTCAACACCAAAAAACAAATATTTCAATTAAAAAATGGGCAAAGAACCTGAATAGGCATTTCTCCATAAAGGACGTTCAACGGTCATTAGAGCTATGAAAAGATGTTCCATGTCTCTAATCATCAGAGAAAGGCAAATTAAAACCACAATAAGACATCACCTCACACATGTGAGAATGGCTATCATCAATAAATCAAAAACAACAAGTGTAGGTGAGTACATGGAGAAAAAGGAACCCTAGTACACTGTTGGTGAGATTGCAAATTGGTATAGCCACTATGGAAAACAATTTGGAGATTCCTCAAAAAATTAAAAATAGAACCGCCTTGTGACCCAATAATTGCATTTCTGGATATATACCCAAAGAAAACTAAAACATTAATTTGAAAAGATATACTCACTCCTATATTTACTGCAGTATTATTTGTAATAGCCAAGATATGGAAATAAGCTAAACGCCCATCGATGGATAATTGGATAAAGTTGAAGTGGTACATATATATAATGGAATATTATTTGATCATAAAAAAATAAAATCTCACTATTTACAAAGACATGGATGGACCTAGAAGATATTATGCTAAATGAAATAAGTCAGACAGAACAGACAAATACGACATGATTTCACTTATATTTGGACTCTAAGGAACAAAATGAATAAACAAAGAAAACAAAAACTGACTCATAGATACAGAGAACAAACTGGTGATTGCCAGATTGGGGGGCTGGGGGTGTGGTTGGGGAGCTGAGTGAAAAAGGTGAAGAGATTAAGAAGTACAAATTGGTAGTTACAAAATAGCCACAGGATTTGTAAAGTATAGCATAGAGAATGTAGTCAATAATATTTTAATAACCATGGATAGTGCTAGGTGGGTACTAGACTAATCGGAGAGATCACTTCATAAATTATGTAAATGTCTAACTAGTATGCTGTACACCTAAAATACAAAATATAAAATAGTGCTGAATATCAACTCTAATTTAAAAATAAAAATTTGAAAAATAGAAATAAAAGACAAAATAGATTTAAGTGGAAAAAAAAAGGCATTTTGATGAGCTCTCAAATAGAAATGAAGAATATGTTATATGAAACTGGAGGAAAGGCGATTCATTATAAAATGGCTAAGAACTTGGTTGCTTTGCTTTTATGTTCTATTGTTTTGTAGCAGTAAGACTTTGTGAGCAATGAAATTGAATATCTGATGAGCGAGATCTTAAGCAAAGTGTTGAAGGACTGGCCTGATTCCTCCTGCTTATATTATAGTTAAAATGTGACAATAGAGAAGTCTTTTGAAGATGAACTCGTTAAGCAAAAGAATCTTTGAATTGACCATAGGCCTTTTCCTCATAGTAAAGCTATAGTGAAACGATACGCTAATATGCACATGCTCATAACTGAATTGTCTGAAAAGACTTTTTTTTAACACTGCTACTTAGAGTTTTAATAGAAGTTAACATGAGGATGTGGGGAGCACTTGAATTTAAGATGTATGAGTAGTTGGGGCTGGAGTGGGAGTGAATTCCTCCTCCCCCAAGTAACAGCTAAAAACTACATAATGAGTAGAACACAGGGCAGCAGAGAGCTGGGAGGGATATGAGGAAGTGGCAAAGAAAGGGAGCTAGAAGAGGATAAGCATTATTTGTATAACAGGCATGTGGCTGGCTGCCCTGCCCATATCACTTAGACCTGAAAACGTCCTTGTTCTTCAGTGCACTTTCACCTGTCTGTATCTGCACCTCCACCCGACAGTTTTCCCTCATGAGTAGAATTCATCTTTCTCATAGGAAATACTGGTAAAAAGCTTGAGAAGAATGATACTCCCAAGAGTGGTGTAGTTGATATGTAAATACCCAGTTCCTTTCTCCTCTCAGGTGGGATAATTTTTAGTATATTTTATGGTATTTTCCACAATTTTCCCCCAGCGATTCAGCTCTAGTCACCAGCTGTGGGTACTGGCTTCCTTTTCCCGCATCATTTCTCACTTCCTACCCATGTTTTCTGCACCTCCCAACTAAAGTGCTTACACTCCAATCTTTGTCACAGGGTCTGCTCAGAGGAATCCAGACTGAGCAGCCCATTTCAGGGAATTGTAAGTAGCTGAGCAACAGAGAGAATTTGTGATATGCAAAGAGGTAGAAGCAAGATTCTGATTTGCCAGATTTAACACATAAAAATAAAAGACACCCAGTTAAGCATTAGTCTCATGCAAACAGCAATTAATTTTTTAGTATAAGTATGTCCCAATTATACTAAAAAAGTATTCATTCTTTATCTAACTGGGTGTCCTGTATTTTATCAGCATTGCAATGAGTTCTAGAAAGGATTTAGAGCTTCATATGTATAACACTTTGGCTCCAGCGTGGAGTGTAAATTTGATAAAGGCCAGGGAGACAAAGAGGCATTGCCAATACCCAGAGATGAGGCCTGGGCTGAGGTTGTCAGGACAATGGGAGAAAGTTATCTGCACTTCTCAGACAAGCTGCCAAAGCCACAGAACCATCTCACTGGATAGAATGAGAAAAGACTGCCAAAACTCAATTCAAGATGTCCTGAAAATGCCCCCAGACTGTTTAGAAAAAGATACCAGACTAGCAGTGCAGGGTCTCCCCTCCTCATCTCCTCGATGTGCTTACTCCTATGAAGTGAAGTAGCCTTCCTCAGGCCCAAACACCTAGCCCCCTGAATCAGACTGCTGAAGTGGCTCTGGACCACTCTTGAGCTGCATCAGAATGTGCTTAGCTCAGCCCTGTCATCTGAGGAGCAACTCAGCAGAGCCTCTGAGCATTATCAGTTGTACATGGCAAGGGAAAAGCAAATTTCCTTGCAGCTCATTTTCGGTTCATTGTTGCTGTTTTTCCCTGAGAGGGAGCTTGCCCTATTTGATAACCCCAGCCATGATGCCCACATTCCTTAGAGCAAGGTCACAAAAAATCCATTCTCATTATGGAGATGAATAGAAAACACGTTTGGAATCACACGGCCTTCTCTGTGTGAAGAGCTCTTCAGTTTCATTTCAACTTTTATGAAGGAAATTCTATCCCTGTGGGAATTCACTTCAGAAACAATATATTAAAAAAGAAAAAAGAAAAGATGAAACCCATTATACTACTGGTAGATTCTCTTTTCTGTTTTGTTCCATTTCTTCAATTTGTAAAATGCATACCAAAGACCAATAAGAAACATCACTCCAAAGTCAAAGATTTAAAAAATTAAAAAAAAAATTTTTTTAAAACTGCACCAAAATGAAAACATCTTTCATGTTCGAAAACCTGATTTGAAGGTAAATTTTATTTCTGAAACTTTATAGAGCTATTTCCTCAAACTAAATTATAAATATTTATATCAGACACTAAAAAGGCACATACAAGAGTAGTTATCGAAAAATCACATTTTCTACCCATATTCACATATACACACAAGCACTATAGTGAATGACTTGTGCAAGTAAGCCAAGCAAGCTATTGATCACACATTCAGCCATCCCACAGTAGTCAAGTTGGCATCCTAGGGTTTCTTGGTCTACTCTGTGCCAAAGATCATTTTTGATATTTATATATAGTATATGTTTGATCCTCAGAATAATCTCATGGGGTTATTCCTCTCTTCCACTTTACTGTTGTAGAAACTGAGGAAGGTTAAATAACTTTACCAAGGTCACATATTCAATAAGTGACAATTATGGGCTGAAATGTATCCCCTCCCAAATTCATATGTTGAAGTCTTAACTTCTAGGACTTCAGAATGTAACTGTATTTAGAGATAGTCTTTGAAGAGGTGATTTAGTTAAAATGTCATTAAGATAGATGCTAGTCTAATATGACTGGTGTCCTATTAGAGAGAGACACAAGGAATGTGTGCCCACAGAGGACTCTGCCAAAAGGCAGCCATCTGCAAGGCAAAGAGAGAAGCCTCAGGAGAAACGAACCCTGCCAGTTCCTTTTTCTTGGACTTCTAGCCTCCAGAATTGTGAGAAAACAAATTTCTATTGCTTAAGCCCCCCAGTCTGTGGTACTTTGTTATGGCAGCTCTAACAAACTAATTATAGTGACCAACCCAAAATTTTCACCTGGTCTGTGGGTCTCCTAAAATCATCTTTTTTTTTTCATCCAGGAATCAAGTCTGGAAAAAAAAATGGAGTTAAGACAGAATTGACCTTACTTAATATGCAATATCCCAAAACAAATGAGTTTAGCTCGAGCTGACCATGTTAGCCGAGATGGCCCCATGTGGTAGTTGTGGTGGTGATGTGGTGACGGTGGGTTTCTAGGAAGGAAGGGCATAAAAGCAGAAGGTTCTGAACAGTAACAATGCAAACTCAGAAGTCTGGCAGTAGCATTGTTTTTCTAGGTAATCAGTTTATTGAATCAGACCCCAAACCATGACCACAGTCTGAGAAACAGGCCCCAGTGACCCGCATGTAACACAGCAGAGGGGACTGGCAAAAGTATGGTGTGGGGTTCCAAGGCAAAACGATCAGGGCCTCTCTTGGTTTAGTACAGATCTGGTAGGGCAGGGTAGGGATGGGCAGGGATGGGGCACCTAGTGACCCAGACAAGATACTTAGAATGCTAAAGGGTGCTGGTTCTCCATACCACAATGAACCTTTCCTTCTCAAAAAGTTTCAGACCCTCCCAAAGAGAGTTATCTAGTTATCTATGAATGTTATTTGATTAGAGGCCACTTTGAATGAGCAGAGAAGCCAGCTTCAAATAACAACTACTCCCCCTCTCTGATTTCCAAGAGCAGAGGCTCTGATTTTCTCTACCCATTCCTCCCCGCCTCCACCATCACTCTCACAAGTGAGCCTTCCCAACCCTGTATCTTCTGGCCTGGATGGACACCTAGCTCAGCTCATAAATCCCTCTCTTATGCTTCCCATTTGTTTTATCAGTTACCGAACATCCAAAAAGCATTCTCACATTCTTTGTAATGATATCTGTGGTATGTAGGCTGTCCAGAGACCATTTTATAAAAGGGGGAAAAGGGCAGTATAAGGAGAGTGATTTGTGCACTGCCACACTAGAGATCAAATTCTAAACTTATACCCAAACCACTGTTCCTTGCACAACTCTAAAGCTGCTCTCATAACAATTAATCTTCACATCATGATGTCATCTGCAGACCTGATAGGTACATGTCAATATCTTCACACAAACATCAATAAAAATCTTTAAGGGGGGAATTGTTAACCTGAAGATGACAGCTGAGTTTCAACTTATAAGCCAATTGATGATTCTTGGCAGCAGCTGCCAGTACTATGTATTGACAAGGATTTGAGGTCATGTTAGGAAAGAATACCTGGACTAACTAGCAATATTGGCCACAGGCACAGGAATTAGAGTGTGCAGCATGTGAACCTGGATTATAGATTCTATTCCAACCCCCAGGATAAAATGGAGTCCTCATGGGTGAACAAAATAGCTTTTCAGTGTGAAAAACAAAAATATTATAAACGAGGTTAGCCAAGGACATATTTTTTCTTAGAATTCTTTTTTTGAATTACTTCTCTCTGGTTGTCTCTCTCTGACTACTCATTCTTCTCTGTTGATATGGAAAGTTTGATTCTCAAAAATAAATTCTAAAATAAATTCTTCACATGAAGCTTCATATAGAAAATAATTGTCTGAGGGACAAATTCTTCAAATTTTTACAGTAAATGCAGAAGCAGATTTCATGGACTGATAAGAGGAAAAAAATTCGTTCTCAAGAACATTCCTAGCAACTGTTTCATGGTTGGTAGAACAATTGGGTATATAATCAGGGAGCACACAACTTTGATTATAGAGGATTATACGAAGAGGCATAATGATACTGGCATAATTATATATCAGCAGTTAGGCCTCAAACTCCTTTTTTTAGAAAATAGTTACTACAAGTTTTACAGAAATAGATCCAAGATAACAAGAAACAAAAATCACAGTAAAAATCCACTCACTCCTCCATCTTAAACCTCCTCGAATAGAAGTCCTTACTTCACAGAACAACAAACTGTAAAGCATATTCAGATTTAAACTTGATTTTTTTCCCTAATTATTCAGTCCTATGTAAGCTAGATTCACACTTTCAAAACAGATACTTCCTTAAAATTATTTAGAAATAAAATGGCTCAAATGAGACTAACTTAGAAATATTAACAGAAATAACTTTATATAACATTTCTTACCTAAGCTTATAAAATTCACTTTCATTTACCAAAAATGATGAAAGCCTTTTTATTGTAAAAAAACCAAAAATATATAACGATCATTTTAGAATTGTCAGCACTGAGCTGGAGAAGGGAAGGTTTCAGTGGTGAGATGCACAGTTGGAAGAACACACGAGGGGCCAATATGAGAATGAAATGGTTGGCATCAACATTATTGCGGGTGCACGCTTCTATTGCAGGGATCACACTTCCGTAGTAGGGGACCACATAGGTTCCACGTATGTCAGAGTACAATAGTGGCATTCTGCCACACATGCATGATACACTAAGCTGAATCATGCTTACAGATGTTAGGCGCAGATGTTCTACTACACTAATGTAACATTCTAAATCTGGGGTCTTATTCCTAGCCACAAGCTTGGATCACAGCCAGACCTTGGAACCTCCACATCTAGGACCCTCACTCCACCCTTACAGGGTCATGGTTCAGGATTTTGTCCAGGGGGCGCTACCTTGGGCCCACAATTCACTTGCCATTCCTGGAGTGGCTTAGCCTTGCAGAGCACCGCCCTTGGGATACTTTTTACCCACTGTCTCTCTGAGTGCTGCTCAGCACACCAGGGGTATTGTGACACAGAGTTAGACCTCAAAACACAACCCAATTGTTGGTGCAGATGTGCACTGGGCAAGTTTCATCCATGAGGACCAATCACACAGTGCGAAGCTTTGCCCATTGGCTGGACTGCCAAGCACTAGTCTCATACTAGAAGGTTTCTATGGACACCTGTAATGCCATGGCAGCCCATTGGTCAGTGTAGGGGTCTGAGAAATTCATGTATGGGGAGTCTTCACCCAGGACAGCAGCCATGCTTCCATGGGGTACGTGGACTGCACGGTTATAGGATTAGGGCCAGTGATGGCCTCATGGCCAAAAGGGCTGCATATATGGCAGCCAGTTGCTTCTCTATCAGAGAATATCATGCTTTTGCACCTTTCCATAAGCCTATTGGCACCTACCAGGAACCATGCTTCTGCCACAAGCCTCATCCAAACCCTGCATCATCCACCCGCACTGTAAGCAGGAATGGGAAGGCTGGATCTACTATGCATAGTTTGGGCTTGTACTACAGCTTGCTTTGTAGCCTTAAAGGTCTCTTCTATCTTGGGGGTCCAATCCCATGGGCCACCCCATCTCACCAGACAGTGTAGGGGTCACATCAGGAGGCCAAATGGGACACTCTCCAAAACCTCAGCAGTCCTAAATAGGTTTGGAGTTGCTTTACAGTCTCGAGGCAGAGATATATATGCCTGTATCTTATCAATTACCGCCTAAGGCATTATTTTTGTCTTACCTGACCAGACTATACCAAAGAATCTGACAGAGAACTCAGGTCTCTGGACCTTGTCCTCGTTTACTGCCCAACCCCAGTCAGCGACAGCTTCTCACAGGCTGGTTGCCACTGCTTCAAGTTCTGTAAGAGAATCAGAGGTTAGCATTATATCACCAATGTAATGATACAAGTGCACTGCAGGCGGTTATTTCCATGTGGCTAAATCTTGAGCCATGAGATCATGGCACAGGGTAGGGCTGTGCAGACAGACCCAGGAAAGAATGAGGAATGTCCACTGTCACCCTTCTCAGGTGAAGGCAAACTGTTTTTGACTTTCTGGGGCTATGGCAATAGAGAAAAAGGCATTTGCCAAGTACATAACATAATGGTATCATCCAAGTTCATGTGACAACCAGTCCATAATGTCTATGACGTTCAGCATGGCAGCATGCAGGGGCAGTGTAACCTTATTCAGCTCCTGCAGCCTCAGGTCAACCGGCTCCCCTGACCAAATCCTTAATCAGGGAGATAATTGCCCAGCTACATTGTGGCTTTCCTGGGAATAAGAGTGAATTGACGGTCAGGGCACAGCTAATTCTATAGCGCCAGTAGCCCTTCATTAGATTGCTGCTTAATCTTTTCTGCAGTGAGCCCTGCCACGAGGAGATCAAACCACACCTGCCTATGGCTCACTTTCACTGCCAAACTGGCTGGGGGCTGCTCCGCTCCCCCTTTTTGGCCACATCTCTATCTGTGCACTGGCCTGTCTGGGAATGTGGGGGCATTAAGGCAAACACTTGGGTGGAACACTCCTTACATTTCACTTTCACATTCTCCAACCTAGCCATAGCAGACGTCATCTCATGGATCTCCCTATACACGTAAGGGACCAGCAGTGCCGCCATGGTGCCAAAAGAACCAGCTGGGCCAGAGGTCAAGATCAAGTCCTTCATACGGGGTGTAAATACCTCTTCATTGGGGCTAGTACACTGGGTCCAAAATATCTGTTGCATGCCTATTTCCTGAATTATCTGGACCAGATCTAAATATGTGGTCCATCTGCTCACTGTCTCTGGCAGCTCCCCCAGGTTGGCCCACACTGTCCATGCAGTGGACATGAACCAATTAATCAGAGAGTGATTGCCTATGCCCCACGCCATACATACCACATTCTGGAGGCGCTGCCTGAGGGACGATATCACCATTACAGAGGCTAGCTGAGCCATCTCTTCTGGAGATAATTCAGTCCCTTCAGTCTTGTCATCTCACAGCCGCAGCAGCCATGCCAGAACTATCTCCCTGGCGTCCTCCTGTACCTGTTTCGTCAGGTCCTAGAGTTCACAGGGGTGTACTGGATCAAGGTGATTTGCTTTTTAACCTGGAAAGGCACCTTCAGGTGAGGTCTGGGAGAGACTGACCTGACCTCTGGTGAAAGCTTTCAGCCTTCTTCCAGTTTCCCACAAGTACAAGGTAAGAGGACAGGGAATAGTCTATTATTAAGGTCTTTTTTGATCTCCAGGCTCTTTCTGCCCCAGTCCCAGTATTAATGTAGATACAAAACATCCCCCTTCTGGAACTCCATAAAAAACTCTGCTCTCACAAAACATAAAAATATATAGAATTTCCTGAAGATTTGAGAGTGATTGAAGCACACAGGTAATCTCAGATGAACATATTCCTCTGTTCTTTTCCCATCCTTTAGGTTGTCCGTCACTGGGAATGTGCATTAGCCCTTCTCCCCATGGAGATTCCTGCTCCATACCTTTAGGTGGTTCTAGCTTCCCTCCCTTCTTGTACTCTTCTCTCAGGGGCAAACATACTTCTCTAACTCCCAGAGTTAGAAGTTCTACAGCAAGATGGTCATCAAGATGTAGAACCAGAGTAACTCCATCCTAGATACAAACCCTCCATTTTTAACTTAATTGGAATAACAAGAAAAACCACCCACTGACTAAGAGTCACCCCACCCAACAACAATTGGCCAATCAGAGATCTATAAGTCCCACCTGCCAAGTTAGAAGCTTAACCAATCCCCTTAAAGGTTAAAATAAATTCACCAAACCTGTAACACCACTGCTGTACTCACCTGCTTAGGGTTTTACCCTTTAAAAACCCTTTGAAACTGTAAGTCGGGGCTGACACTTCCACTGCTGCGTCAGTGTATCGGTATTTGGCCTGAGCTCGAGCCTGCAAAAAAACTCCCTCTTGTTCTAACACCGGTGTCGGCTCCTTGTTGCGCATGGAGACTGGAAGTCGGGTATAACAAAGATACCATATGTGCCTTCATATAAGAGATCTAATAATATATTTTCCAAAGAGAAGACCCCCTTTAAAGTCTGTGGTCAATTTAAATACGTACATAAATAATTATATAGAAAAAATAGCCAAATGTCTCCTTACAGTATTAAGTTTATCAATTTAATCATTCAATTATACTTAAAAGCACACATTACATAGGACCTATGTTGCTTTTTAAAATACAGATTTTTTTCCCCCACAGTTTATGAAAATTCTCCACATTTAACATGGTGTCTTTGCCATCAATAGAGCTATTGTTGAGTCATCTAACATAGTTCTCCAAAAACACATCAAGTTTATTTCTAACTAGTTTGAAGTATAACATGTTTAATCCAGTCAGACCGCTTGTGCTAAAGTTTTATTCCAAACCATAAGAATCAACTTGTTATTTACGTTCTCCATAATAACCACTTAGTTTATTGCTTTTTAAAGTGACCTTTAAGCCTTATTTACAATGACATTAAACTCTTGCAATTGAGAGGTCATATTAAGGAATAATGACTATGGCTGGGTTAATTTCTTTGCCTACTTTTTTTTTTTAACAATTCTCTTGAGTGAACTTTATCAACAATTGAAATTGATTGAAGCTGTTTTAAGCAGATCTTCCCCAAATGGTTTTTTGTTTCTCAATATAAAACTATAGAACATTATGTCTTATATTATGAAATGACTGAATTTCAGGTCACTATCTCTTTAGGAGGGATTAATAACTTTGAGGGGAATATTTATTTATTTATTTATTTTAAATAACACATCATTTTTAAAGACTGTCTTTCCAAGGAAGTTTTTGTTCTCAACTGCTGTATTAAGGAAAAGAATTTTTTTTCTCTGGAATCTCAGGGGGTGCTGCTTAGCAGGAGAAGAGCACTCGGAGACAAGACAGACTGCTCTTCTCAGAGGAGAGCAGTCCAGATATTAGGCAGAATTTTAAAAGGGGCTAAGTTTGAGCTAAGGACTATGAGAACCCAGAGGAGGTAGATAAACTAAGATCTTTAAGCAGAGGCAGCTAGAGCTCATTGGACTACCAAATTCTGGATTTAGGCCAACCTATTAACATTTTTAAATGCCAAATACTTTACTTTTGGCCTCATTCAGGAATGATAAGACCGGAGCAAGGTTTATGGTTCCTATAATGAATCTGAACTGGAGGAATATACCAATTCATGCATAACAAGAATTCTTTCTCATAGATTGGAGTACTGGCATCTTCAGCATGGTTGCTTTTTCATCTTGAATCCCAAACATCATCAGAAGCCACTTAATTGGTTCGCTTTAAGAAACCACTATCACAGGTATCAGAAGGACTCTAATTCATATTCAGTGTATTTTTCTCCTTGTAGATGAGCCCATGTGAGCAACCAAATCAGAAGTCCCCTTGTATAAGAAGGCTCCTTGTTGTAATAGAATCAGATCAAGCAGAAATACTAAATTGAACCTCAGAATAGGGAAGGTCTTGATTTAAAAACAAAAACAAAAACAACACCCTTGGAAGTCCATTGGTAATACTGCTTTCATCCATAAATAACCACCCTAGGCATCATCTGAGGTCAACACTCCGAAGCCCTGCCGCTGGGTCAGTGAGTGCTCCTTGACTGAGTAGCCCCAGTCTTTCTTGGCAACAGTCTTTCTATGGACATGGTGATTCATTCAGTCTGGGGACAGCCAAGACTCCTGCCTTTCTAGTGACTTTGTATACCTATGCAATTATCCCCTCTGCTTTGATATTCAGGTTTAACTGTCAATAAACGATCTCACTTCCTACACCTTGCTGAAGTACACACTGTAAGTTCCTGAGAAAATACTACCACACCCTCTAAAATAATGGGGCTATGATTTCTGTATAAGAAGCTATGCAGTCACTCATTTCTTTAAAAAAAATTCTTCCCTAAATTTCTATTTCTCCTTGTTATTTAATTTTAAAGACTTTAAGTAACCTACTTAAACTTAAAGGTATAAAGTCTCATAATTTTTTTTAAATGTCATTTGTCTTTACATGTTCAGGTTTTGAGCATTAGTAGAAGATATGTCTTTGTAAGTTTCCTTGTCAACACCTCATTTTGCTCCTTTTCAAGATTTTTAGATTCAAGAGTAAATTCTTCACTAATCCTTCATTGTTAAGTCATACTGGAATCCTAGCATATCAACCACTTATGTGGTTTATTTGTTTTTGTTTTTATTTTTGTTCTGCAGTAAAGCTGAAAAAAATTGGGGGAATGCATTTTAGTAGTCTCTGTGCTTCCTAGGACAACCCAGTATCACAGAAATCATTAAGTGTAAATGTCCTGGAAAAAGCAGGTCTGGAAAACATTCACTCTAGTATTTATATATTGGGCCTGTTTCCATGGTGTTCCAAGAATTAAATAATTCATGGAGCTCTTCTTTATCTATTTTGATTAATTATTCATTCACAAATATTTGCTGAGCATCACTACTCTGTGTCAAGCACTGAATAAGGTATGTGCCATATAAGAGAGAACAATGAAGTTTATATCTAGAATTCACATCTACAATCTTTTAAAATTGAGCAATGCTATTAGAAGAAAAAGGCAGTTCACACATCAAATATATTTATAAATTATATACATGTGTTCCTGTTCTAATAGTTTATATATTATGAGAATACACAAAGATTGCTATTTTAAGTAGATGAGTTTTGAAAATTAACAAGAAATGTATGTCTAATATTTTCTTCCCACATTCTGACTGGGTCAATTTGCATCCAACTAAAGTGTGCCTGCATTGCACTTTGAAGACCACTGAACCTGTTGACCAATGTTTAATGCATCTGTTATTAATATTTAAATAGTAACTATGTAAAGTAGAACTGTATACATTGAACTATTTTATAGATAAATAAATCTCTTTCAAAATATAATATGAATTTAAGAATTACATGTCAATGTAGGGAAACAATTTAAGAAGAAATATATTTTTCTTCAAACTTTTGTAATTTCCCAAACACAAAATTATGTTATAATTTTACATTGGTAACTTAATATATGGCATAAAATTAGTATCTCAGCTTGGAATTCTGACAAAACTTATAAATATTTTATCTTATTGTTCTATTTCTTTACCTTTGTGCTAATCAATATGAATTAAATTTAATGACATGCCAATACAATATACAATATAGTCATTACATAGTGTTTATTTTACAGTCGATAAAATAAAATAATGACTAATTAATGTGATCCTTTACCAAATTTGTCTTGAACAAATAATAGAGGTTATTATTTGTTGTCACAATTCATCTTACTGTTACACTAATAATTTTTTTAAAAAACTTTTTGGAAGATAATTGAAAAAGCAACAGCCACAGATGTAATTGCTAAGTACATGTTAGGTAAAGGAGAACATCTTGTCATTTTTAAAGATACTGAAATCTTAAATGTATACATATTTGTAAATAAATGTATGTGTTTGTTTTTAGCTATTATCCACAGAGTATGAAAAGAGAAAAAAGTTATGTTACATGGAAAATTCCCTTCGTAATGAAACTGAGGGTCCTGATTTAATTTATGTCTTTGATTTAACATTTAACCAACACTAATCCTTCAGTTTCTTCATAGTATGCACTGTAAGCCTCAGCCTTTTTCTACACTTATTAACTCCTGGAGGAAGCAAGAAATGATGGCCAGGTCCTTACTAATAGTAACAAGGTATGGGGTTGTTAAGCTAAAGATAACATCACACCCTAATTTGTGTTTCAGCTCCTGAGCCCTAAAACTGAACAACCTCCTGGCCACATCCCATGAAACCATACTGAGGGATGCTGAAGCTGACCTCGAGACCTGAAATCATGATTTACTGCCCTTACCTCACTCTCGACCATTTGGTTTCACCCACACTCCCAAACCCCTTACTCATAATGACTTCAATTTTTGTTCTATAAAACCTCTTGTCTGTAAACCGTCTGAGAGCTGGGTTTTCTGGAGCATGAACTGCACCATTCGCCAGATTGGCGCCAGTCTTAATAATCTCATTCTTTTCTCCTCTGCAAGCTTGCTCATATAATTTCTTCTGGTCAGTGTGCACAAAGTGGATAAACACTTGTTTATCTTGGTAAAAGTACGAAAGCAAATCTCAGAGGTTACAGATGAAAATACAATACTGGAAGTCAAAAGGGAAAAAACATTTTCTTGGGAAACCTCAGTAACCATTCCCCAGAGCTTTTACAAGCCTCACTTTAGGTATAATGTAGAATGAGAATATTTTAAATGGAAAAAAAAAATTACCTCCAGTGAAAAATTTCAGCTACACTATTAAAAAAGGGATGGCTATGTTTGAGATCTCTCGATCTTAATAAACTTTAACTGCATTATACTAAGTGAAAGTAGCTTATCCAGAAAGGTTACATATTATGATTCCAACCACATGACATTCTGAAAAAGGCAAAACTACGTAGACAGTAAAAGATCAGTGGTTGCCAAGAATAGGAAGGTGGCAAAGATAAATAGGCAGAGCACAGGTAATTTTTAGGGCTATAAAACTATTCTGAATTCTATGATAGTGGATACTTGTCATTACATATATGTCAAAACCCACAGAATATACAACTCCAAAAATAAACTTGAAACTATGGACTTTGGATGATAATGCTGTGTCAGTGTAGGTTCATTTATTGTAAAAAAATGTATCACTTTAGTGGGGAATGTTAACGATGGGGAGGCCATGCTTGTGGAAGAGCAGAGAATATGTGGGGAGAATGTTCTGTATCTTCCCATCACTTTTGCTGTGAATCTAAAACTCTAGAAAAATAACGTCTTTTAAAAAATCTGTTTTCAAAAAATCTATAAGCTTTGGTGTGCTGCCATTTTTTAATAGGAAGTAAATTTTTTTTTTCAAGTAAAATTGTAACATTATGTCCTTGGGTTTTAACTAAAACAGTCCATTATTATAATTTTATAATGAAATTATATGACTAAAATAAGCTACTTTCATGCAGATGGCCCAATAAGTATAATAATCATTGACCAAGCTTTTGTTGGTTGAAGTATTTTTCTATAAATGCCATTGACTATTTTTGTACTCTTGTTTGAACAAATAAGAGTAATGATTAATGGAAAACATTTTTAGTTTTGCATGTGCTCAGAAAGACAATGACTCAACATACTCAATAAAAGGCCATTCTGGAACTGCACTTTGAAGTAAAGCAGGAGACTGAATACAAAGCAGATAACAGATCAGGTTAGAGGGAATCGTGAGACAATGGACCAAGGAAAAATTATTGGACATCCCTTTTATGGTTTAAATCTTTCATAGAAGTTTAAATTAACTTTCTAATGGCTTAAATGTGCCCTACAAATGTTGAAAGAAATAGTTTCTTAGAACTACAATTTTAATCCTTAAAGTAAGACCTATAGGGAAAAATGCTTCACTTTTTGTGCTTCTACAGTATCTACCTCATCATATACAAAGATTAACATGGATGTCTCTTCTTCTAATGTTTCATATAAAACTTTTGATGTAACAGAAACTAAATTTAAACTGAATGACAGACTGTTAGCTGTCTCCTAAATATATTTTCCTGTTCTTCCTTAGTAATCAAGTTTTAGCTAGGGATGCAGCTGGAGACTACATTTCCCAGTCTGCTTTGTAGTTAGGTATTGCCATGTGATTATAATTTAGACCAATGATAAGTGAATAGATGTTTGCCATTTCTAAGTTTTGGCCTTAAACTATTGGGAATGGTTTTTGTTGTTGTTGTTGTTGTTGTTGTTGTTGTTGTTGTTTGTTTGTTTCCCTGACCTCTCTTTCCAGCTTTCATTAAGGCTGAAGTATAGACATGGTAGTGACACAGCTTCACCCATCCCAAATAGGAGGTCACCCTAGTGATACTAGAGGAATATGGCAAAGTACCCTCAATCCCTGGATGACCTCATGGAACAGAACATCTTTAGACTTATATGGTCATGTCAAACTATAACACAAGAAATAATAAACTGTCACTTTATTTTAGCAACTAGTTTTTTGTTTTTTGTTTTCTGGTCTCTTTGTTACAGAAGCTTAATATTTACCCTGAGACAAACACATTTAAAAATAAAAGGGATCTATTGACTAATTTATAAAAAGTCTAGGGCTTCACTGGGCTTCAGAATTAGTTTGATAGAGGACTTGTTCTTTTCTAGTTCTATGTATTCTATGTATTAGCCTCATGTTGAGGCTGGCTTTCCTATGGTGGTACAACCCTTAAGCAATCACTGAGATCAGAACATAAGAATATGGTATTCACCTTAAGCCTAAACTTCATACGCCACCCTAGAACTAGGGATATACAAAGTAGTTGTGACTACCAAAATGAAAATTCAAGAAAGTTTCTAAGAAAAATTCCTGCAGTGGGATTTTTTTTTTTAAATAAATACTCCAAGTACTATCCCTTCACCTTAACCCAAACCCCTCTAAGAACCTCTGTCTTATAAATTATGAGCTTCCTATTTGTTGTTGCTGCCCAGGACTTAAGATATATGCCAGGCTTTTGTTTAATTGAATCCATTTAAATTAAGTTTAAAAAGAATAATCAAGAGATAAGGGGAATTGTATTAAGGCAATGTTTTTAATTTGAATTTTAGGTTTGAAATATTGAGGGTACTAGATTGAATCAAATATCTGGGGGAAAAAACAGAAATTTTCAGACAGTAATAATTTTTTAAAAAACATATTAAAGGAAAGATATAGAAATCATTATCCTTTATTTCATGAAGCTTTCGTTACACTGTACAAGGGGAATAGAGGAATAGATAGGGGTGTGATGCTGAATGACAACAGCAATAGGCAGTATGAAATATTACATAAAGGAATTAAAGTTAAAGAGGGTCTAGTAGGTCTTTAACCTGAACTCCAGCTGACAATTATAGATGGAATTGTGGTGTTCAGAGTTAGGGAGCAAGCCAGAAACACAAGCCCAAAAATGCTATCTTGAGAAGCTTATTCCCTTTACATTCTGCCCCTTCTTAAAAGCAACTAGGAAAGCAGGAAAACTCAAGACTATACAAGTATAATCATTATCATTCTGGCCTCTGAAATCCATCTTGTCTGTGAGGAAACCTTGAAGAGCATCTTGCCCTTCAGGTTTCTGGTTTCCCAGAAACTAACTGATTAGGGCCTACAAAGTTTCACTTGAGCAAGAACATTTGGCTTTGTGGTCTACGGTCAAGGAAACATCTTTTATTTTTCTTTAACTAGGCTGAGCTAACCATAGGGTAAGAGTTGTGGAGAGCCAGATTCCAATCCTAGACTGGCTTTAAACATGCTACTTTGGGAAGAAGGACTAATAAAGCAAACAGTGGTAAATGATAAAAAGCATGCAAGATCTATAGATATTAAATTATAAACATCTTGACAGAAGTGTTTATATCTAATCTATACTCTTGATCCTCTAACAATGACCTTAAACAATATAAAACATTTTATTTTTATAAAAAAGTTTTTCATACAGAATGGCCATGTTGTTTAATTGAACTGTAGGCAAAAAGTAAACAAAATCATAGTAGCTACTAAAAACTCCTAAAGTGTTGAAAGATATTTTAAAAATCACTTTAGATGCCTATTGCAAAAAATAAAGTATTGCTAGTTCCCTGAAAATAAGATCTAATTATTATTATTAAATATACAATCACTAATCTGTTTTATATTTATTTACCCCAAAGTAGTTCCCAAACAGTAATTATTTATTTTTATACATTGTTAAAAATATGTCTTTTACAGGTAAAATTAATCCACTGTGGTTGAAGTCAGAATAATGGTACAGGAAAGATGAGCATCAATAGGGAAAGAGCAGACGGGAACTTTCTGGCAGGTTGGAAACATCTATATCTTCATCTTGTGATGGTTACCGAAGTTTGTATGTATGTAAATACCCATCAAGCTTTACTTTTAAGATTTGTGTATTTTACTATACATAAAATATACCTTAATTTGTTTTAAAAATATGCATTTTTGCTTAGGTAAAATTCTAGATGTAGATGCCTTTGACTTCAAAGATTTATTTGACTTAACATGAGCATAAATACTGCATGGTATACTGTGCAAGCAGCATTTTCTTCATGTATGGTTAAAAACTCATATTAAAATTCTTATAACATTCCATATAATGAATTAGTTCATGAGGCTGATTAATATCCCTGATAATTAATGGTATTTTATGGTAATTTTTAAAAATGAGACATTAAGAAAATTCTGCAAATACAGCTAATTTTGCTGCAGTTTTGTGGCAGTAAAAGAATGTCTTTGTCTATAGTCCAAACACAATTTTATATCCCTGAGATTATAATTTTGTAGCTGTGATTATGTCACTAGTTTTGATATAACTCTTTCAAGGTATTTAAATTTTAAAAATAAATATAAAATTAGAAGGAAAAATAATATGGTTTATCCAAAGTTCTAAACATAAAGTTTAGTGTTAGGATCAATTCAAAACATTTTCTTGTATTTTTCATTCCTTTCAGACATTTCTATCTCATTCCACCACTGTCCACTGCTCAAAACCCTATTTTAGGACATCAACCCCTCCACATACAATTATTGAGTACTTAAAGTTCCTAGGAACTGGGACAACAAAGTAGAAGAAAGTAATGAACCTTTCTCTACAGAATTTGCAGTCTCTAGAATGAGAAAACAGAACAACTTGTTTAAAAATTATTAATTTCGAAACATTTAATTTTTACATTTCATTATTATTAAATTACTATTTAATAAAAATAATTAAAAATATCATATATAGTAATATGCTGGTACAAAGAAAAGCCTTGGTTTGTAGCTTTTGACAATTTCTGTGGTATAAATACTCTTGCTGAGGCTTGATATAAAGGTATAATGTGAAATCAACTGGCTTGCAAAATTCTCAAATTTTGACAATCTGCTCTCATGAGTTGGTACATACCATTTCCAGTATGCCACTGCTTAAATATCTAGTAAGAGTGCAAATTATTTCTAAAGCAGCTTCAAAACCATGTAAAATTGTCATAGAAATACACTTCAATAAGTATTATGAGATAATAGAAAACATATGTTGGTCTCTGCCCCTGGTTCCTGGCACAGAGCTCCTAAAACACTTGTAATTTCCTAAGTGATAAGAGCACTAGGAGAATTTATCGTTCTAATATTTGTCTTTGACCATACCCCTGACATGGCTCCTAAAGCCCTTGTAAGTTCCTAAACAATATCACTAGGAGCATCTTTTGTTTCAATGTCGCAATTCTGGATGAACTTCTAGATGGTTCCTGGATAGGGGCTAGTCACCAGAAAGACCAAGCCACAGTTAGAAGCTTAGAATTTTTAGTCACGCCTCCCTCTCATTCCTTCAGAGAGAGGAAAGGTGAAGAAAATTGAGCTAAAAATTGGACACACCTATGTGCGGAAGCATTCACAAAATCCCAATTGTAGTGGGTTCTGAGAGCTTGCAGGTGGGCAAACGCATCCACACCAGGCAGATGACATACCCCAACTCCGTGAGGACAGAAGCTCCTGCACTCTGGGACCTCCCACACTTCCCCTATGTAGCTCTTCATCTGGCTGTTTGTCTGTATCCTTTAAGACAATGGTAAACATAAGTGTGTCCCTGAGTTCTGTGAGCCTATCAGGCAAATTAACTGAAACTGAAGAGGGGCTCATGGAAATCTCCACATTGGTTAGAAGTGTAAGTGCTTTGCACTGGCGTCTGAAGTGGGGGATGAGGTAGGTGTAGTTTTGTGGAACTGAACCCTTAACTGGGTAGACCAGGTCAGAAATGAGTTAAATTGTAGCACGCCAGCTGGTGGTGCAGAGAATTGTTTGGTGTGTAGCAAAAGCCCATATATTTGGCAATCAGAAGTGAAGTGTTTTGTGTGAGTAGTAAAGGTAGACTCACGGGGAAGATAAACATAATAGGGTTTTTTTGTTTGTCTTTGTTTTTTGTTTTCTCTATATGAGAGGCTGAACTGGGTTTTTCCTTTATAAGCATCTACTAAAATTCGAGTACTATGTTAAATATTAGGAACAAAGATGATTATAGTCTCTGCCCTCAAGGATTTTATAAAGGTTGAGATATGTAAATTACTGACTAAATAAGATCACTTAAGTGTTATCATAAGGGAAGCATAAAGAAGGGAGCGCATAACTGGATTATGGGTCAGAAATGCTTCCAAGTAGAGATGATACTTGAGTTGAATGTCGGAGATGGGTAGGAAGTATTTATTATCAGGCACTATTGGTGACTTGAATTCTGCAGTTTCAGCACTTGGGAATAGGCAAAAGTTGTTTACCAGACATTTGAGAATGCCTTATTAATTTTCCCTATAAATCTTTTCAAATACAAGAAATTTAAATAAATACTAAAATCAACTGATAGATGCCAAAAATAATTAGTGAAATATAGCAATTTTCCTAGTGATTAAAACCAAATAATCTTTATACCTTTAACCAGTATTTCCCAAAGTAAGTTCCATGAAATGTTAATAAATCACATTCAAAATAAAATTTCATGGTTAAGTAAGCTTGGGAAATTAATGAAGGTTAGTCTGCAATATTTCTGAAAGCCTTTAATCTGCTTCTGTGCACTGTGATCCTTTTAAGAGGAGGCTGTATGTATGTCCACACTCCTTTACAGGAACTCATAGGATTAGGGAGATAAGTGAACTTTGGAAAATATAAAAATACAAATAGCTCATTAACAGAGTTTTAAAGTGACTTTTTTTCCTAACAAAAGATTCTTTGTAGACACATAGCTAGTTGAATCAGTGACAACTTTGTCATTAAGATAATATGAAAAAAAATCAACATTCTAGTTCTACTTCTCATCTCTCAATTAATTATATTATGGGAAGTCTAACACCTGATAATTTAGACTAATTCTAAAAATAGTTCTAGAATACTAGTTAAAGTGATCAAACATGAATAAACATTATACCACTTGATTTAAAAGCCCTAATGGCATTTGGTGAGGTGATATATAAACAACCTATGCTCCCAAATCTTGGCTCATTACCAGTATCAAGGTTGACTTTGTGGATAATGAATTTTCTCCATGGTAGGAATTTAAAGAATGGCTCTTTTGCCCTCATTTTCCACAGGGCAGCTTTCTGAACCATAAATTCTTTTCTTATGTTACTTTTTAAGTCATTTCTTAGAGTCTTCTAATAAAGAGAAGTCCTTCCCTGAAGGTTAGTTAACACTTTGCAGACTTACCAGATTTTTTTTTTTCTGAGACTCATCAGGAAGCTTGCCTTGAGAGAATAGATAGAGAAACAATACACTTTAGTTTAGAGGAGAGGGTAAAGATTTGTGCACAGTATGGATTTCTCTTAGGAAACAGCAGTCCAGGTTTAAAAGGCAGTGAAATATCCATGTCTTGGTGAGGTACTCCAAAGTTAGAAAAATTTCTCTCTCCTTTTAGCTGCTCATTTCCTGCTGGTGTCACCCCAAAGTCCAAGAGTGATGCAGTCTGTTAAGGTCAGCCTCTCAAGAGACAGAGGAGGGAAGAGAAGGAGGAGTAGAAAGGTGGGGGCAAATGAAGCATAACCAGCGCGTTTTCAAGGCCAACTGGATGGCAATAGATGCCACCATTCTGAAATTTCTTCTCCCTAATTTATGTTGGCAAATTTATATATATTATCCAAAATACATATATCTGGAATCTTCAGTGTGTTTAGAATGCGGGCCTCTGATGCTTGCTTTTGTAAATAAAGTTGTATTGGAATCTATCAGGTCTACAGAGGTAGAGTTGAGGAGCTTCAGGACTGACCACATGGCCTGCAAAACATAAAATATTTACTATCTTGGTTTTGGCAACAAAAAGGTTGCCAAGCCCCTGGTTTAAACAGTTCTTTTTCTTTCCATTCTAATTTTCTAAAATGTTCTCAAAATGACTTAAAGTTTATGTTTTTGAAACTAGATTTTCTCTGTGAAATGATTCAGGGTACTTTATACTAAAAAGCAAATTATAGTAAGTCTGTGTAATAGCTAGGCTAGTACATGAAGCTGAAAAGTGAGAAAATATTTGTTTTGAAAACATCCTATTTTGAGATCGCTAACATGTGGATATTTCCCAAGACATCTGGAACACTAACTGATTGACTCATTTATATTTACCCAGGTGCATTTTGTAAACACTAGAAGTAAAAACCAAGCATTAGAGGTAAAAATAATAATTTCATGTAACATCTTTGCACAAACTACATGTAATTTTAAATATCAGATTTCTTGCTCTTTTAAAGCACACCAAGAATTGCAAATAAGTCTATAATTCTGTCAGAAATTTTGGAGAATTTAAATATAATATAATCTTTATCTGTTATGCAATCTCTGTATTCTCATGGTCTCAATAACAGAAAATAATATCATCATGATCTTTTTTAACAGGCCTCAAAACTTAAACAGTTATTAGAAAAGCAGCCAAGTGGTGAGAGGAGTATCCCATTTCTGAGCTTAAAATTAAGTTGAAATAAAGTTTGTTCCTTTTTCTCTCAATGTCAGCTCTCTTAATGTCAGAGTGCCATTGGTCAGAAACAAATAGATTGTCATGAAAAGATCTAGAGCTTTAGAGCCAGACAAGGGTTTGGCTGCTAGCTCAACTAGCTACCTTCTAACCAATTTGGACCTAAGCATCTGCTCAATAAAATAGGAATAATATTTATATTGGAGATATGGAGATATCTAATATGATATATATATTGGATACATGGTGACTGAAAATAATAACAACAAAACAAGGGCTCCCATTTATTGACTTGCTTACTATGTGCCAGCCACTAAGCTCAGTGTATCATTCATATACCTTACATCATTTAATCCTCATAAAGGCCTTAAAGTTAGGTACTATTACTATCTCTAATTCAGAGATGAATTAATGGAAGTATTAACTTCCAGTTTACAAATTTTACCTTTAGGAGAGAGGCTATCAATCATCTAGTGCCTACTATATCCTGGGCACTTTGCATATCTTTTCTCAATTAGTCCATAGTGCCAGGAGCAGGAGGTAGATGTTATTATTATCCCTCATTTTCAAATGAAGAAATTAAGGTTTAGTGAAGTTAAATAGTTTGCCAAGGTTACATGGCTACCAGAAGGCAGAGCTTGGGTTAGAATCCAGGAAGATACACCCCCAAGGCCCTTTCCTTTAACTCTTACTATATTGCCTTGTCGGGAGCCGTTCTTATCAAGGCTCTCATACCTGAGATCTAGGCAACTTCACCTTGGGACAGAATCTGCCTCGCCCTGTGCTATCTGATAGGATAAACAGATAAACAGCATAAGGTCAGTTGCCCTGACATGCCCTGACTTGCCCAGGGCCCCTTGAGCCATTTGCTTAAACTAATCTGACCTTGCAGATAGGTGACCTCCTGGGACCCTTCTGCATTTTGGGGTCATATAAGGAACTGGAATGTTCTGCGGTTCGATATCCAAGGCAACCGTGATTATGCAAATCCTCCCCTTTATATACTCTACTCCTACCTACGATAATCGAGGCTTGATCAGAACTTTGTCTTGCCTCCATTCTTCGCGTCTCCTGTCCCCCATTCTCTTGCAGATTGTCACCTCGCGTCTCACGTCTGGCCGGAACTCCCGTTAGTCATCCGTGGGAAGGGACATTGCCTCAGCAAGTAGTACCTAGTATTATCATTATAGGTATCAATTTTTAAAAAATATATCAATATATTAAAAAATACACCTCTGCATATATTTGAAACATGATAAGTATAATTAGGGAATCAAATAGTTTCATGTATAATCTCTTGAATTGAAAGCATCTACCTTTGTACTTAATTGAAAAGAAAATATGAAGTACTAAAAGTCAAAATAGAGTTAAGCACGACACACCTAAATCCACTTCCCCAAGACAAACATTCTAGGATCAAAATTTGAAATTTTACATTCCAAAGTTATGTTCACATTTGTATCAGATATCTTAAATAGTATGTGTTGCTGATAACTGACAGAGCCTGCAATTATGTCATCTCAAGCTTTGGGAAAGTAAGGTGTGGTAATGTTTATGAAAGAGCATGGTGCCAGATGCATTCCATGTCTAAAAAATCAATTTGATGTCCTGTGTTCTCATACCTTCACTGTACATGTCAACCAGAGCAATATGCAGAAAATATACAGCTTGCTTGACATTGCTCTGGCAGAAACAGTCTCAGACTTTGGGGATAATTTTTTTTTTTTTTCAGTAAGAAGCACGTCTGCAGCCTTTAGTATACATTGTAAGTGGGGAGCACAAAGGTATTTTAAAAATGCCAACGTCACCCTGACACAGATAGCATGTGATTATTCAGACATATTTGCAATGTAACATTAACCCCAGCCCTCCTCTTCTCTGAAAACAGCCAAGCTTGTTGGGGCCCATGTTTAGTGGCCAGCTTTGGACAGGTTTTTGGTGCCATTATGTCACCTGGGCAATAATGCTGTCCTCAAAGCCTTGGGGGGAACTTTGCATTTTAACCCCGAGCCCCAACCTGTGCTTGGAAAGCACTGCCATTCTTCCAAAATGAATGTTGACAGAAGAATACAAAAAAAAAAAAGGTGATCATAAATCAAATCACAAAAGAGATGACCCCCAGCAGCCTATTAAAAAAAGTCAAGTTTTGTTCTCAACATACATATCCAAAGAAGGTTCAGTTGTAGAGAATTCACTCTCGTACATCAGTCTTCGAGGGAACAAAGAGATCCGATGAAATTTGTATTTCAATAGACCTTTTTCTCTTCTGATTTTTTAGTTTTTTTTTTAAATCCATCATTAGGTTTAGGGATGGCTGCTAAAATGTCTGCAAAGAAGTTGTATATAATCAAGAAAATTGCTACAAAAGTTTAGTTTTTATTACATCGTTTGGAGAAGTTTTGAAGATATCTTCAAATAATAAAAGATAGTAGTCAAATAAAAGCGAAAGCTTTTGCCTACCTAACTCTCAGCAAGCCACTCCCTGCAAATTCTGTGGGAAGCAGAGAACCAGACCATACCGTGCAATCCAGTTGGGAAAAGAAGACATTAGAAGTGTGAATAGCCTTGCCTGTTCTGCCATTTCATCATTCCATTCTTTCCACACTCATAATAAACTATAATTGATCCTTCTTTGGGTTACCCACTCATCAGAGAATTTCTGAACACATGAATTTGCCAGCTAGTGGTAGAAAAATGTTTACCTGACACACAGAGGACTGAAACTTTCATGGATCCTTTAAGAAAACAGCAGTGTCTTTAAGACTTCAGCTTGCATGCCACTTACTCAACTGATTTGTTGCAAACATTTTATTTTTCCATAATTAAACTAAAATCGTATTCATTGTTACCATTTAATTTTAGTTTTAACTGGTTAGTATAATGAGCAGAAAACACCTAAAGGATTCCTGCTTTTCTCATACTTCCTAGCAGCCTGGAGAGAATTCAAGATACAGCACCTTGATGCAGCCCCTGATTAAGAGGTCATGCAGAGAGGGTAACCTCATAGGTCTTAAAACACTTTTAATTTTAATTTAATTTAATTTAATTATTTATTTATTTATTTACTTACTCTAGGGTATGAGATTTGATCATTCAAAAACATTTACTGAAAAATTTAAATTCTAAATTCATGTGGAAGAACTATAGACACACAAAAACTCAGGTCATTTTTTATGATTATTAATAGCTTAAAAAGGCAAAATTAAATTTATTCCTAAAAATAATAGACTGTTTTTATGGTAGCTTTGTATAGCTAAATATAGAAGAGATTAAATTACCACTTCCACAGTAAATTGTTTAAAATATTTTAATAACATGCTGATTTTTACAAAAGAAATGTAACTATTCTTTCATTAGTAGGTAGTGTTGCCACAAAAAATAATGATGCCCAGTTAAATTTCAACTTTGGGCAAAAATGAATATACATTTTTAGTATAAGTATGCCCCCTGTTATATTTGGGATATACTTACTAAAAAAATGTTTCTTTTTTATCTAAATTTCAAGTTTAACTAGAGACTCTGGTGTTTTTATTTGCCAAATCTGGCAACCATATTGATAGGCCAAGCCCTTTAAATGGTTTTCAAATGCTGTTCAGTTCAGTTGGCTATCAACACCCTTTACATTCACCCAGCCATTCATTCATTCATTCTTCATTTAATGGGTATTTGAATACCTTCTATACTGTTGTTAGTATTGAGAATAGTTTTGGAAAAAGCTCTTTCCTCATGGATCAGTGGTTCTCGATCTTAGTTAATCAGCTTTTCCCATTGTAATATGCTGGGGATCTTTAAAAAAAAAAAAATTGTTAATGGAGTCCTAGATACAATCCTCAGAGATTCAGAATTACTTGTTCGGGGGTCTGGCCTGGTTATCAGACTTTTATAACTTCCTCAGGTGATTCTAATGCATGGCCAAGGTTGAGAACTACTGCAGTAGATGAAGACAAATTATGTTTTCTTAGTCTTTATTTCTGCAGTGCCTCCACCTGCCACCAGCCATGTCTATTAATGATTGACTAAAGATCAACTCTCTTCAGGGAAGCAAATTGCATATAATTTTAATGGATTGAGATTTCTCCAAAGCTATATAACTCTTTATTAAGCTAGCATTAGACATTTTTAAATTAAACTATTTTGTGTCAATTTTATAAGTACAAATATATAAATAAATGTATTCATCCATTTGTTAAAAAATACTTATTTCTAAGCACTTGGCATTCTACCGGGCACTGGGGAATGAGCCACGAACAAGACAAAGCTCTTGTTCCTGCAGGAGAGACATATAATTAATCTGGAAATAAAAAAAATACTTCTTATAAAGAAAATTACTCAGGAAGTCAAAGGAAATTAAGTAGTGGAGAGGGATGCATTTTAGATAGAGCAATCAGGCAAAGCTCAGGGGACATTTGATCAGACACCTGAAAGATGTGAAGGACTGAATCATGCAAAGATCTCCAGGAAAAAAAGTAAAAGAAATAGGAAGTAGGACGCCCCAGAGGCCCAAACAAGCTTGTTGTGTTTGTAGGAATAATTGAAAGGATAGTGTCGCTGGAGCAGTGGTAAGGGTAAAAGATGAAGCAAGAGAGTAGAGTGTGTAGGTCCTTAAACCAAGGTAAGGACATTTGGACACATTCTGGGCTATGAGGTAACATGGTCTAATTTATATTGTAAATATATCACCCTGGCTTCTATGTAGAGACTGGTTAGAGTCTAGTAGAAGCAGGCTGACATTTAAGAGACTACGGCAGTAATTTGGGTGAGAGATAATGGTGACTTGGACTAGGGTGATAGCAGTAGAGTGTTGGGAGCCATTCTTGCTGAATGCCCTACAAACAGGTTTAAAGTTGCCTGCAAGTTAGAAGTTTGCAAAGCAGGTGGGCTCTGTACTGAAGGAGGAAGTTTGGCTTAATGTAAAGAGTTGAACTTCCTTGCCCCAAGGAATGAGACAGAAAACAGGAACAAGGATGTTTTAAGAGAACTTATGTAAATGTCAGCAATTGTTAGCATATCTGTGAGTTTTGCTTCTCATGCATTTCCAAGGGTATAAATATGCTGTGCTTAATAAACTCAGGGCACGGTATTTACTGTTATCCCTCCCGACTCTATCTTTTGTCTCTCTCTCTCTCTCTCTCTCTCTCTCTCTCTCTCTCTCTCTCTCTCTCTCTCTCTCTCTCTCTCTCTCTCTCTCTCTCTCTCTCTCTCTCTCTCTCTCTCTCTCTCTCT
>PVKZ01003917.1:0-36569 GCA_004027375.1 Macroglossus sobrinus | reverse complement strand
TTCTTGCAAATGGGTTGGATGTAGAATGTAAGGGAAAGAGGAAATAAGAATGTCTTAGATTTTAGTCATCTACTAAGATGGGGATAAAAGTATAATAAGAGTTCTGGTAGGGCTTAGTTAAGTTTCAGGTGCATAATTGCCACCCCAGGGGATAGATCATTATGGCAGATAAGCATATATGAAGCTCAAAGAAGCAATCAAGGATGCAAATATAAGTTAAGGTCATCAGTTGTACACAGAAGTTTAAGACACTGGATTTTTTTTTTTTTTTAAAGTGGGAGTTTCTTTTCCTTTCAAAGTTAAACCTGGGAGTTAAACCTGTGACCTTCTAAACTACACTGGCACCTGATGACTTATAAGCTTTTACTACAGAAAATGTATATAAAGGGAAACATTAACCCTACAGCTTTTCAAATGTCCTTGGGATGGGTACATAAAATAATTGTGAAAAATACATTAGATGATGCATGAGGTCTTTTAGAATATAACCAAAAAAATTCTTCTTATGATTTAGAAATGATCATTTTCAGCTGTAACTGCTTTCTTAAAATTGTTTTATCACATATTTTAATATTGAAACAACCCAGAAGTATTTTATTAAAATAGTAAGTAAATGACAAATGAAATTAGATTTTTAAGCTATTTTTTTTAGAATAAAGTTTACATAAATCGAATTATTTTCAATAGGTTAAAAGAGACTTTTAATACATCAGTAATCTTTATTATAATATTCACTGGAGAATATTCAATTTGTAAAGTTGTTGGGAAGCTGAGTTGTAGCAGAAAAAAAGAAACAGAACTTTGAGCTTCATATTTGCCATTAAACTAGTTATATAACCAAATAGAAATTGTTTAACTGCAGAACATTAGTTTTCTTATTTGTAAAAAGGCAATTTACTTCAAAGACCTTTTGTTTAAGTGAAATAGTGTATGTAAAAACATTTCATAAATAATAATGTTATACATGAGAGGTAAATAAATTATGGAATAGTGTCTATATACTTTTCTGTTGGCAAATAACATATATTCAGTAATGAAGAACTCAAGGCATATGGCAATTATGCTAACCTCATTATGACAAATTAGTGAAAAAGTATTAGTGTGTGTGTGTGTGTGTGTGTGTGTGTGTGTAAAAAGTACTTTAAGCTCAAGAACATAAAGTCTAAAATTCTTACCTTTTTTTTCAACTTGTTTATCTAGTGATATTAATTTCTTTCTTTTTCTGGAGCTGTTAAGTTGATCGAGTTTATCTTTTTTTTTTTTAAATCTTTTTTTGATTGGAGTAAATGAGGCAGTTATCACCATGGGATCTTTCGGTATCCCTATAGCATCGTGCAAGAAAAAGCAATTTAGTAGGTATAAATGGGTGAGAACTGTAAGACATCTGATAATTAAGAAGAAACTTGAATAGAAAAAAAAAAAGAGTAGGAAAGTAATCATAAACTAAATGTTTACCAAAAAAAATTAGATTTCAAGTTAGTCTTAAAACATATAGTTACTTTCACATTCTACTTTGGGATGAAATATGGTCTTACGCTGCCAAATAGAGTTTGAAAGCCACAGTAATTTCCTTACATTTAGCATTACTTCATGATGCTCTCTTTATTAGTGCCTGAAATTTATGTTCAAACAATAACATCTCAGATCCTACATTTCTACTGTCATTTTTAACCAGCTTCCCAATCACTTTAAATTTTTATTGCATAAAATATATTTTATTTTATACATTTTACATATTTAATTATTTTATAAAATGTTTTACATAATAAATTATTTTATTTAATAAAATGGGAATAGTCATCCTTTTATTATTTTATTATTCAATTTTATATATTTTAGTAAATAATTTATTAAACTATAAAATTTACAATAAAAACATTAAAAAATAAAGAGCAGAGTTTTTTTATTTTGATAGATCTGTCATTTTTTTTGCTTTTGTGACAGGAGCTTTTGGTGTTTTATCTCAAAAACCTTTGTCTACTCCAGCTCTGTGAAGATTTTCCTCTTAGGTTATCTTGTAGAATTTCTATAATGTTTTTGGTTTTATATTTATATTTATGATTTGTTTCAAGTTAAGTATCTATATTTTTTAAAGTTAAATTAATATTGCATTTCTGGAATAAATTTCACTTAGTAATAATATATTATTTTTATTTATGACTAGGTTTGATTTACTTTATTTTGGTGAGAATTTTTACATCTATATTCACGATGGATATTCACTGTTATTTTGTTTCCTGGTAATGTCTCTGTCTGGCTTTAGAGTATTAGGATAATGCTGGCCTTGTAAAATGAGTTAGAAGTTTTCATTACCACTATTTTCTGAAGAAGTATATATAACCCTAATGTTGCTATTCTTGTAAAATTTGCTTGAATTTATCAGTCCAACCATGTGGACTGGTATTTTCTTTGGTGAAAGTTTTTAAACAATAAATTTTATTTTTCTTTAAATAGAGTTATTCATATACTTATTTTTTACACTGTGCCAGTTTTGTTAATTTGGTCTTTCAGAAACTTTCCATTTTCTCTAAGTTATCATTTTTTCAGCAAAATATGCCATTGTTCTTTTAATGTATATAGGCTCTGCAGAGTTTTTTCCTCTTTCCTTCCTGTCTTTGGCAATTTTTGTTTTGTTCAGTTAATTTTCTCTATTTTTTTTACATTTAATTCATTAATCTGTTCCTTACTTTGTAGAACCAAAGTGACTCCATTTTAGATACAAACCTCCATTTTGAACTTAAGTGGAATAAAAAAAAAAAAAAGAAAAACCACCAGCTGACTAAGAGTCACCCAACCCAACAATTGGCCAGTCAGAGACCCCTTGGAAATTATCTGAAAGTCCCACCCGCCCAGTTCCCTGTCCTGTGGTTCTTTTCCTCGACACGAAGTTTAACCAATCCCCTTAAAGGGTTTTCAAATAAACTCACCAATCCTGTAATGCCACGGCTGTACTCCCCTGCTTGTGGCTTTACCCTTTAAAAACCCTCTGAAACTGTAAGTCAGGGCCACACTGCTGTGTCAGTGTATTGGTGTTCGGCCGGGGCTCGAGCCTGCAAATAAACTCCCTCTTGTTCTTACATCAGTGTCGGTTCCTTGGTGCACGTGGAGACTCAAAGTCGGGTATAACAACTTCATTCCTTCTTCTTATGTTTAGTTTAAATTTCTTTTAGCTTTTCAAAATATACGCTTAGATCATTGATTTGTAAATGTTTCCTCTTTTCTAATATTAGCATTTAAAGCTATAAGTTTCCCTTTAAGAACCACTTTAACTGCATCCTACAAATCTTAATGTGTTATTTTTATTATAGTTCCCAAATATTTTCATTTCATTCAGCTTAACATTTTTTTTCTAATTTATCATGTAATTTATTCATTTAATTGTGGGTTATTTTGAACTCTGTAGTATAATTCTCAAACATTTAGGTACTTATTTCCAGATAAATTTTGATATTGTTTTCTAATTTGATTTCATAGTGGTGAGAAAATACATGATATATGACTTTGATTATTTTACACGTATTAGAATTTAATTTATAGCTTATCATATCATCTATCTATAAATCTTTCCTGTGCATTCAAAAAGAACATGTATTTTTTGAGTGTAGTTTTCTATATTTCAATTAAGTAGAGTGGCATTGTTCATGTCTTCTATAAAATGATTTTCTGTCAACTTAGATTATCAATTGCTGAATCGAGTTAAAATCTTCAAGTATAATTATGAATTAATTTATTTTTCCTTTCAGTTCTTGGTTTTTACTTCATGAATTTTCAAGCTCTATTATTAGGTATATACCCATTTAGGATTGTTATGTCCTCTTGATGGACTGATTCTTTAATTATTGTGAGATGGCATTCTATACTTTGGTAATATCATTTGACCTAAAGTTTATTTGGTCTGATATTAATATAGTCACGTTAGCTCTTTTATTACTTAAAGACCCATCATTTTCTTTATATTTAAAGTGATTAATTTGGACACCATAAAGTCTGCCCTTGCTTTTTTAGCTAGTCTGAAAATCTCAGCTTTTTAACTGGATTGTTAGAACATTTGTATAGATCCATATTTCCATCTCTTAGTATTTTTATTCAGCCTAAAATAACTTCCCTTATCATTTCTTGTAGTACTGGACTATTAGTGATATATTTTGTTAGCTTTGCATGTTCTAAAAATGTCTTTTCTTTTTCTTCATTTTGAAGGATAATTCAACTAGATATAAAATATGATTATAGTTTTTTTCCAGAACTTTGATGTTTTTCCCATTGCCCTCCAGTTTATATTGTTTTTAATAAAAAAAATAATAATTCCTATCCTATTAATTCCAATGTACATAAAATGCCTTGCCTTTGGCTCATTTAAAAATTTTCTCTTTATCAATGATTTTCAACAATTTTATATCCCTTGGTATGATTTTCTTGGGGTTCATTGAGTTTCATGCAGTTGTGAGTATATAATTTTCTTCAAATTTGAAAAACATTCACCATACAAACAAACAAAACAAACAAACACAAACATAGATAACATTTTGATGTTTGCCAAATGGGAAAGGGGTAGAGGAAGTAGGTGAAAAGGGGTAAGGGATTAAGAAATACAAATTGGTAATTACAAATAGTCATGGAGATATAAAGTATAGCATAAGAAACATAGCCAATAATATTGTAATATTGTATGGTGTCAGGTGAGTACTATATTTATAGGGGTGAAAGTTATATAAATGTCTAATCACTATGTTGTACACCTGAAACTAATATAATAATGTATCCCAACTGTAATTGAAAAATTAAAAATATTTTTTTAAAAATAAAAACATTCATTGTGATTTTATCAAAACTTTTTGGTTCCCCCTCCTTCTGCAACACCATTTATATTTATGTTAGATTATTTGGTATCGTCCCACAGCTCACAGAGTGAGTGTGTTCATTTATTTTCAGCCTCTTCCTCTTAGTGCTTTGAAAAGTTTTTATTGCTATACCTTTAAGTTGATCTTTTATAGGGTACAATCTTCCATTAAGCCCAATTTTTTTTTCATTTTAGATACTATTTTTAGATCTAGATGTTCATTTTAGTTCTTTTTCATATCTTTCATTCCTAATTTTCATGTTTTGCTCTAAATCTTTCAAAATATTTATAATTGCAGTTTTAAAGAATTCATATGCTAATTTCATCACCTATTTTACTTTTTTTCCTATTATCTAATTGTACTCCTAGTTATTAGTCATTTTTACCTGAGTGTCTACTAATTTTGAACCAATGCTAAATATGATGATCTTCACGTTGCTTAGTCTGGATATTTTAGTCTTCCTTTAAAGAATGATGAGCTTTTTTTTGTAGCACAGTTATTTATTCAAGGTCTTTTTAAAAGCTTTGTTCATAAAGTGCTAGAATAACCTTAATATGACACATTTTGGCCCTGTTACTAAGGTATGATCCTTTGGGGGTTCTTCCTGAATGCCTTAGTATTTCAACAATGCTTCTCCACTCTGGCTGATATGAATTTAAACATCTCCAAGGCCTGTTCAGGCTCTCTCTTTCTGTTTTGGAGTCTACAAAGTGCCTCCAATTAGAAGAGTAGAATGATTGTAGGTCTCACTTCATTTCTTTCTCTTCTTTTTAGGATCACATTCTTTTGCTACTTGTTTTCCAAAGTCTGGAAACAGTTGTTTTCTATATTTTGTCCAAATTTTTAGTTTAGTGGGAGCATTAGTCCTGTACTTGTTACTTGCTCTGTTTTCTTTTTTTGTCTTCTTATTTAAAAGTAAAATAAAATTACAGAAAAACACACCAAAGAAAATGAAGCTTAATGAATTACTATAAGTAATTCATAGTAATGTTATGGATCTGAATGTTTCTGTCCCCTCAAAACTTATATGTTAAAATCCTAACCCTCAAAGGTGGTGGTATTAGTAGGTAGGGCCTTTGAGTGGTGCTAAAGTCATAAGGTGGAACCCTCATCAGTGGGATTAGTATCTTATAGAAGAGGTTCTGGAGAGCTCCCTAGCCTTTTCTGCCTATCAAAGATATAAAAGTCTGCAACTCACCCAGAAGAAGGTGCTTGTTCAACCATGCTGGTACTGTGATTATGGACTTCAAACCTCTAGAACTGTGAGGAAAACATTTCTGTTGTTATCAGCTACTCAAGCTGTAGTGTTTTGTTATTGCAGCCCAAATGTCTAAGACAATGCCCTCATAACTACCACCCTGACCAAGAAATGGAAATTGGCTAGCCATCCTAGAAGCCTCTCTGTGTGCCCTTTCCCTCTTATAGCCCCCTCCCACCCATATCCATTATCTCAACTTTTATATATTAATTTCCTTGGAGTTTTTAATCAATCAAGTAGGCATCCCTAGGCACTAAAATTTCGTCTTACCATTTTTTTTTTTTATTTCCTGCAAACTTTCTTCAGAATCCAGAAGCTTGGTAAAACTACATTTTTATTCCTTTGGTAAGACTATAATCTTTCATCTGAAGGCAGATATAACGTTTTCACTTGATTTTGATGTTAGCAGGCATTTGTGCTCAAAGCCTAGACTCTTTAATTCATTGCTGTTTACAAAATAGTGATTCTTAAAGTTGTTATTTATTAGATGGAACAAGTTTATAAAAAGACATTCCCTCATTTACTATTTACCAACTGGTATTGTTCATTTAGGAAGGGTGAAATGAATGCTTGCTTCTTTCCTCTTATTTATAACAATGATTTGTGACTATATTAGTTTGCTATGGCTGCTGTAACAAATTACCACAAACTTGATGACTTAAAAAATATATATTATTTTCTTACAGTTCTGGAAGCCAGAAGTCTAAAATGAGTCTTATGGAATTAAAATCAAGGTTTCAGCAGGGCCACACTCACTCCAAAGGCTTTGGGGGAGAATCTCTTTATTTTCTAGTGACTAGAGTTATATTCCTTATAATCCTTCACTCATAACCTTTCCCTCATTTTCTTTCTGACTGTTTCTATTACGTTGTCTTCTTTTCTGTCCATAATCAAGTTTTCCTCTGCCTTCCTCATGAGTATACTTATGATTACACTTAACACTCAGATGATAATTAAGAGTAGTCTCTCTACTCAATATCCTTCACTTAATATATCTGCAAAAACTCTTTCTCCACATAGAGTAAAACCCATAAGAACTGTATAGCTTTAGAGGCCTACTAATGAAGTCTTTAAAAGTATTATTTAATACTATTATGAACTCACAAATTTAATTATAAACTCATATATTTGATTGTTTTAAATCCATTGTAATTTTTATACAATCTATGGTCAGTGAGGGCCTCAATTTGACTTCCGAATTTTTATTGAAATGTAATAGATAATCAATTGCTCATATTTACATTGTACAATTCAATAAGCTTTTTTTTTTTACAATTGTAGTTGGCATACAATAATATATATTTTAGTTGTACAGAATAGTGATTAGAGATCTATATAACTCACAGTGATCACTGCACTAATCTAGTACCCTACTTCCCCTTAGATATTTATTAAAACATTGTTAACTATTTTCTTTATGCTATACTTTATATCCCAATGTCTATTTTTTAACTATCCATTTGTACTTCTTAATCCTTTTGCCTTTTTCCACCTTTCCCCAAACCCCCTCACATCTAGTAACCCTCAAAATATTTTCTGTATCTATGAGTTTGTTTCCACTTTTTGTTATTGTTGTTTATTTTGTCCTTTAGATTCCGCATGTATGTGAAATCATATGTTATTTGTCTTCTTCTATCTGATTTACTTTATTCAGTACAATACATGCAAGGTATTCATCAAGGCAATGTCTTTTTCAAAACTCTTCCTTTTAGTCTGTGTGTCTTCTAATCTGAAGTAAGTTGCATGTAGGCAGCATACATAGGGGTCTTGTTTTCTTATCCATTCATCCACTCTATCTTTTGGTTGGAGAACTTAATTCTTTTCCACTTGAGGTACTTGTTGGTAGGTATGTAGTTATTAACATTTTTTATTCGTGTTTTTGATACATGTTTTTTCTTCTTAAAGAAGTCCCTCCAACATTTCCTATAATATTGGCTTGGTGGTGATGAATTCATTTAGCTTGTTTTTGTCTGGGAAGCTCTTTATCTTTCCTTTGACTCTAAATGATATATTTGCTGGGTAAAGTGTTCTTGGTCGTAGATCCTGGGTTTTCATCATGTTGAATATGTTGTGCCAAACTCTGTCCTACAAAGTTTCTGTTGAGAAATCAGCTACCAATCTTATGGATGCTCCCTTGTAGGTAACTGATTTTCTCTTGCTGCTTTTTAAAGTCTCTCTTTGTATTTAACCTTTGGGATTTAATTGTAATGTGTCTTGGTCTGGGCCTCTTTGGGTTCATCTTTTTTGGGAACTCTCTGGGATTGTATGTCTATTTTCCTGGGATTGTATGTCTATTTTCTTCACCAGGTTAGAGAAATTTTCCATCATTATTTCTTCAAATATCTTTTCAACTTCTTGCTCTCCCTCTTCTCCTTCAGGTACCCCTATGACATGGATGTTTTCTACATTTACTTTTATCCCATAAGCTCCTTAAATTAGAATCTTGGCTTCTTTTTTCCTGCCATTCTGATTGAGTATCCTTGGCTTCCCCATCCTTTATATCGGTGGTTTATCTTCTTCTTTATCCACTCTATTGATTCCCTCAAATATACTCTTTATCACAGATAATGTATTCTTCATTTCTGAATGGTTCTCTTTTGTAATTTCCATTTCCATTTTTGTTTTTTGTCACTTTGTTAATGTTCTCACTGAGTTAATCTATACTTCTCTTCATTTCATTGAGCATCTTTATAACTCATGTTTTGAACTCTGTATCTGTTAGATTGCTTGACTCCATTTTTCCTGGATCTCTGTTCTGTTTTTTCATATGGTTTCTGCTCATTTGTGTTCCCATTTTGGTTGCCTTTCTGTATCTGTTTCTATATACTAAGCAAAGCTCTTAAGTCTCCCAGTCTTATTAGTGTGGCTTTGTGTAGTAGGTATCCAGTGGCACAGTCCTGAGAAGGGTCTAGCTGCAGGCCAAGTTAAACCACAGGCTGTGCCTCTCTGGGGCCCACTGTTAAGATTTAGCAAGCAATTCACAGATGTTGTGCTTATAGTTGCTTCAAAAAAACCACACCAGAAAATGAGGCCAGTTGCCACAAGTGTGAGTCTTAGAGCTGCTCAGCAAGGACCATGGGACTCTCTGAGGATCCAACTGGATGTGGCTTGGGTAGGGCCACAAGTTGGGGGAAACAGAGTTTTAGGGAATCCTCTGTGCAGAGCAACTGTTATCTAGTTTGATGACATCTCAGCTATGGCAGTGCTGCCTGTGCACACTGGGAGGTGGAGGAGCTCAACAGAGGAACAGTGAGTATCCCCAGCACTTCTGCCAGGGAGAGAGCCTCACCTCTTGCCCTCACTCCAACAACTCAGTGTCTCCCCAGCAGCTGCCCAAGCACTAGTACTCAGAGTGAGTGAGTCCGTTATCATGAAAGTGTTGTTATAGACATAGCACCTTTAAGAGGCATCTGCAGCTGCTGACTGCCTCTGCTGTAGTCTCTGTCCCACTCAGCTGCTCAGGACCAGGCAGCTTTGGTCTTCGCCCTCTCCTACCTCCTACTGTTGCAGGGTGATTTCCTATTTCTCTCCATAGTTGTATTGCTTCTGTTCATCTAGATCCCTGGTGACTGCTTGCTGTTTGCTATGTTTCCATCACAACTTTGATTTGGTTGCAAGAGGGGATGAACAAAGCCTCCACCCTCTATGCCACTTTGCCTGGGCCACCTCACTTCTGAATCCTTTTGATGTGACCTTTGTAATGTGGTTGTTTCTCTGCTATATAGTATTTCAAGATGTTCAAGTACATTTTCTACTGGGGATCTGGAAACAGTCATTTCTTAAGGAAGCCAAAGTTTTCAAGATTATATGTCACAATAGTAATCTAGAAGCTAGATTGTATGTCACAACAATAGTCTAGAAGCTAGAGTTGATATTTGCTACTATAGGTTTTTACTTAACCTTTTTAATTTTACATCTGTATTTCCTTTCTTCCACACTGAGGATCTTTGTTCTCAGGGTCACAAGAAATGATAGATTTAGAATATATCATAATTACTCAGTTGCTTTATTCCATTAATACTTGATCCCACTTGAGTATCTTAAATATGTTAATCTATTTCTTCTTGAATAAAGCATTGCTAGTAAAGAAAAAAAATCCCTAGTGATAATGCACTTTTGTTGCCCTTATAAAATATGTGTTCTAATTCTTAGATTCCCAAGTATTTTTTTTAAAGTCTTGTAATTTTACTAGAATTTATTTTTGCCTTCATTGTTCTGAATTGATATTCTCAGATAGCAGTGTGCTCTTTTAATGTGTATTTTACAATAATAGTTTCAACAAGTTTTGAATATTTGTTCTATTCCCTAGATTTCCTCTTTTTAGGTTGAATCTATTTTTTATATATCCAATATTTTCTCTCAATTCCTTTTTATCTCTTCATTTTGTTTTTGTTTTAAAATTCCCTTTTTATCTGCTATTTGTAGTAAGGCATAATTTGTTGCGTTTAGTGTGTGTGTGTGTGTGTGTGTGTGCATGTGTGTATGTGTGTTATGTTTATTTTTTAGCTATATCGGCTATTTATGAGTTTTTCTAATTCTGACTTATTTTTTCATATCTTTTCTTAATGTCTTTCGGCTCATTTCAAAATAGTATTTTCAATTTGCATATATGCTGCATATATCTTTTTAGTTTGGTTTATTTGCCTTCATGGTTATTCTCTTATTGTCATTTTTTCTTATAGTTACTTGTATGGTTTTTGACTTCACTGGTTATCAATGCTTATTTTTATGTGGACCTAATTTTTATGACTTCTTAGATTTAGTTTAGATTGCTTTTCTTATGAGCTCCTTTTTCTGTTGTTTTCACGTTTGTAAATCTATGGCTTGTTCGATACAGTTTCCAGTTCTATTTCCTTCTCCCTTTTTCCTGGACCTTCATTTTCCTTCATCTCAGTTGTTTTGATGGTGCAATTTTGTTTCATCCCAGAAGCTTCTCTTCAGTTTGAGGCCTTGCACTTGAAGGGAGCATACTGGGTCCGAGATGAGAATTTCTGGGAGCTAGACAACTCTTAAGATTTATCTCTGATTATTGGAATATGCTAAACCTCTCCCAGTTTTAGCTGCTGTTCATGAATCAAATTGCCATGATTTACAGCTTGTAAGGATACCCTGTTGTCTTGTTTGTTTACAAATACTGTTTTTTACTTTATTATCTGGTTGCAATTCCTGTTTTTATGTGGGAAGCCCAAAGATCCTATGCTACCTATGCTACCATTTCCATCATCACTTTCTCAGAATCTCACGCAATCATTTAAGTGATATAATTTAATATAAAAATTCTAAAAGACATAACAAGAACTCTGAAATATCACAGAGCTAGAAACTATGGGAAGCAACTACCACATCCAGAGCTGGGAGACCAAAGGAGGGTGTACTGCCTGGCTAGTGCCGGCATTTCTGAGTTTAGATAAGGAGACTCTTGAGATTGAGCAGCACTAAGAGAAACTAAAGTGACCATTGTTGTGACTTTTCCTGAAGTGTCACAATCAGCCTGGTGTTTGAGGATCTGCAAACTAAAGGCAACTACTGCTAGTATAAGGAAATGATATTGCCAACAGTGAAACTTTGCTGAGATGATGCTAACAGGAACAGAGCATAAGGTAAAAAAAATAATTTCTTTTCCATTTTATTTTATTATCTCACTTTATTGCCCCCTATTGCTAGAGCCTAACAGGAAGCAAGCTGACAAATCAAAAATGCAATATTCAGACTTCTAGTTTCAGCATCACAAAGCAAAATAGAGAAGGTAAATTTGAAACTGCTTTATAATTATTATATTCTTTTTATAAACTGGGTGTTTATCATTGAATATTTTTACCTTGTTTGGTAATTATAACCTTAATTTTCATTTTATCTGATAGTAATATTGCCTTTCCTTTTTTTTGTATGCAGTTTATCTTTTTTTTGCTATTTTTTATTTTCAACATTTCACTACTTTAAATGATTTTTTAAGAGAAATATATTGATAGAGTTCTTTTTTAACCCAATCTGTTTTATATGTTTGAGAATTTAATCATTCATATTTTTATTCCTTTCACCTTACTTTGTCTGCACTTTAAAAAATTTTTCCTTATTTACCTTTAAATATTTCCCTTATTTAGTTTTCCTGTTTGTTTAATCATAACTATTACTTATCTTTTATTAGGAAACTCTATTGTACTGTTTTATTCAACTGGTGACTATCATTTTCATATAATCAAGGTGAAATCCACATGAAGGTAAGGGTTATATAAAGATAAAAGAGCAACTATATTTTTGCCAGGCACTCTATTCCTTCACTAGATGAACCCTTTAGAACAGTTTTATTTTCTTCTCCTCATCCGAAAACTCTTAGGATTTGCAGATCTATTGTAATTGTCTTTAGTTAACGTCTGCTATCAGGGCTCTCTTGCAGTATTGCCACTTTGATTTCAAGATTCAAAAGTTAATACTTATATTACACCTACTCAAACACTCTACATTTCTGTATTTCTCTTTAGATAATAGATATGTCAGAGTCATCACTCTTTCATTTAGACTATTTTCCCATGTCTTGATGTATTTTCTTTTATTTGCTTGTTGTTTGATTATAGATTTATTATTTACTATTCACTATTTCCTCAGCTGTACTACTGAGTGATATATTCTATCAATCTTCACTTAATTCCAAACAACTTTCCTTGAAACAGACAATTAAATATCTTTGTTGTTCTAGTTATCGAAACATAATCCTTTTTTTCAATATAAATGACACTAAATTTTCTTTTAGCTTCTAATAGTATGAGTGAAAAGTCTGTTCTGGTCTGATTCTTGTTCCTTATATTCTTTTTCCATGAAATCTAATTACACTTTTTTTTCTTTATCCTTAAAATTTAACTAGATTATTTTTAATATGTCCATAACAAAATAGTATTAAAGTCAGTATGTGAAGGAAAAAGTCAAAATATCAACAAAAATGATAGGACCCTAAGGTCTTAATGAATAGATTCTATGACCCTTTCTAATTGTCTGATATCTATACCTCTTCCAGGTAGCCATTTTTGTTTGCTAATTTGTGATTGCTAATATTTTCCTTTCTCATTAACTGTCCCTGAGGTCTTTTTTTCTCTGTTGACTATAATGCTATTCTTAGAATTTGGCTTTAATTGTGCTACTGCATGAAAGAAAACCGTAATTTATATGTATGAAAAAATAGGTATGGTTGATCTGCTATAGCCGGTCAGAATTCTCCTTCTTATCTTCAACATCACTTTTAGTAAATACTTAACTCTTAACTTTTGAGTCTATGGTCTTATTTTCCACAATGTTTTTCTTCATCAATGCTGCCTGAGTGAGCTCTTTTATTCTGCAGAGGAATGTCTTTCTCTTCTCCAGGGAATATTATTTTTTTCTGTGAAATATTTAATTATTGATGTTACTCCATCTTTAATCTGTCTTCCTTTCGGAACTCCTGTTACTACTTACTGTTGAGTCTTCTGTATTTATCATTTCTTTAGTACTTTCCATCCATCTGTATTTTTGTTCTGTGCTTTAATATTTTCCTCCACTTGATCTTTCATGCTACTAATTCTGATATTTAATTTATGTACTGAATTTTAAGTTTCAAAATAATAATTCAAATCATTGGATTGGAAAAGAATTTAGACTGGGATACTAGTTAATGCACTCCTAAAATTTCCAGGCAAAATACTTAGGCCTGAAGTACGTATATAAAATCAATGGAAATTAAGAAATAAATAAATTGTCTTTTTAGTTTGCTGCCATAGCCATAAACCACAGAATGGGTGGCTTAAAAAACAGAAATTTATTCTCTCAAAGTTCTGGAGACCGGAAGCCTAAAATCAAGATGTTAGCAGTGTTGATTTCCTCCGAGGCTTCTGCCCTTGGCTTGAAGATGGCTAAACTCTTACTGCCTCTACATGTGGCCTTTTCTCTTATGTGCACACCCCTGCTGTGTGTATATGTATCCACATTTCTTCTTTTTAACTCACCCTAACAGTCTCACTTAAAGTTAATCATCTCTTTAAAGACCTATCTCCAAATAAAGTTACACTCTAAGGTACTGGGGAGTTTTGATTTTAACATATGACTTTTCTGGGGGACACAGTTCAGCCCATTACAACTGTCATTGTAAAAACAGTTATTGGTTGAAAGTTTTTTTACTCACATAAACTAATTGCCATAACAGATAGGTGTCCGACAGTTAAATTCAGTTCTGACACCAACTCCTGGAGTTGGCATCAAGCTTCACCAGTTTAAGGGCATAGTCTCATGAGAATGCCCTCATATCAGATGCTGGGGTACAAAGCCTACCTACATTTCTGCTCAGTAGACTAAATGTTTAGGGGTTCCCTGACATTTTCCCTAGGTTTGATAACTCAACTAAAACAACTCACAGAACTCAGGAAAGCATTTTACTTATTATTACTGGGCTTTATTATAAAAGACATAACACAGGAACTGCCAAGTGGAAGAGATGCATGCAGCAAGGTATGGAGATGGCAGCGGTGGTGGTATGGAGCTCCTACACCCTCTCTGGATGCACTACCCTCCTAGCACCTCAGTGAGTTCACCAAGCGGGCCTGCAAAACAAATGTAAATAAAATATCTACCTATTATTCCTGGGAAAACTTCAAGTGTCTTGAATGTAAATGTCTTAGAGAAGCTAAGAGTTTTATAAGTTGACTGTATCTGGGTATCAAGTGTTTGTAGTTTGTTTTCCCTGGGAAGAGTATCTTTTTCTCTTTGATTTGGATTGCCATGTATATTATTGCTGTCCTTTTTCTCTGAACGGTTGCTGTTATAACTCATGTTGTAAGGTGAACAACTCTAAGAAGAGAAGCAGACTGGAAAAGTGACAATATAAATCAGTTAGAAATCAAGTCATCTTTGGGAACCAAGTAAGTGACATAAATGTTTGTGAAACTGTTCATTCTAAGATCATATTTAGTGGTGGGTAGTTCATTGGTAAACTGAAAAGCTTTTGTCTTCTCAAGGAATGAAATTCCCCCACAAAATTTTAAACACTCTGAAATAAGTTTAGTTTCAGCCATGATGGAGCAACAGAGACCAGATTTATCCTCCCACCATAACAAATGGAAAACTGTATAAAATATATAAAACAATGGTTTTTCAGACATTGTATAATAGTCGAGATAGGACAGTGATCAGTGACCCTGTAAAAAGAAAATAAGGAAGGTAAGTCCTATTTTGCCCAAGCTTATTTATGGAGTTTCCAATTTATAGAATATTGAAGGGTACCCAAAAGAAGTCAACAATCACATTAAATTGAAGAAACAGAGTTTGGTGTCTGGGGAGGCCAATTTTTTAGTATTTGCAAGACATATGTTGAGGAAGCAGCAGCTACATATAAAGAATACTACAGAGATTTGCATAAGGTTGACCTAGAGTCTTTTGCTGAGGACTTATCTGTAAATATGTGTGAGTGAACTATCAAATCAGTAAAAGAACTACTGGAAAGAAGGAAGCAGAAAAATCATTAATTCTCTCATAATCTGGGAATCATTTATGGAAAGACTATCTAATATATGAGGCATCCAATACACTGAGGATGAGATTTAATTCTCAGAGAGGCATTACCTTAATACGGGAGCCAAACTAGTTCTTAACTAAAGGCTATTCTGACCCACCCTACAAAATTTAAAACGAGCCTCAAGAGTATGAGACTAATTGCAAGTAGTTTAATTGCATCCCAAAACAAACCCCAATAATATTTAAATAAGTACCCTAAAATGAGCATCTGTCAATAATATTCAAAATCCTGCTGGCCAGTAAAATTTAGCAATCATACAAAGAGGCAGGAAAATATGACCGATAATAAATATTAATTTAACAGAAATAGACACAGGAATGACACAGATAGGACATTAAAAGTTACTATAAATTCTACATATTTGAATATAAGAGAGGAAAGGGAAATATGGATGAGGAGAGAATTGGAAGACTCTTCAGAGAACTACAAAGAAGTTGTAGAGTTGCAAAATACAGGATCTGAAATGAATATATATATATATATATATATATATATATATATATATATATATATACTAGATGGCATTAACAGCACATTAGACACAACAACAACAAAAAAGACTAATGAATTTGAAGATATAGTGATAGAAACTATGCCAAATGAAACAGAGAAATAAGACTGAAAAAAAATTCAATAAAGTGTCAGTGAACTGTAGGAAAACATCAAGTAATGTAGCATAGGGGTACCCAAGCCGTGGACTGGTACCCGTGCGTGGCCTGTTAGGAACCAGACCACATAGCAGGAGGTGAGTGACAGGCTAGTGAGTGAAACTTCATCTGCATTTGCAGCCACTCCCCTATGCTAGCATTAGTGCCTCAGCTCCACCTCAGATCATGAGGCATTAGATTCTTACAGGAACACCAGTCCCTGGTGCTAAAAAGGTTGGGGACTACTGGTTTAGCATACATGTAAGAAATCATAGAAAGATGGGGAGGCGGGGATACTTGAAGAAATCATAGGTAAAAACTTCCTAAATTTAATGAAAAGTGTAAATCTACATATCCAAGAAACTCAATGCCACCCAAGTAAAAGAAACATGAAGAAAACCACACTAAAACATATAATAATCATATTGCTGAAAAGCAGTAAAGAAAATGTTAAAAGCAACCAGAGAAGACCCATTATACACAGAGAAACAAAGCTATAAATAACAGCACATTTCTTCTCAGAAACTATGCAAGACAGAAAATAATGGAGCAAAATCTCTTCCTAAAAAATGTCGATCTAGAGAAAATATTTCAGAAATTGAGATGACAGATTTTTTCAAATTAAACACTTGAGAAATTTCATCACTACAAAACTGCACTACAAGAAATGTTAAAGGAAAAAGAAAGAATAAAAATGATACTGGATGGAAATTTGAATTTACACAAAGGATTGAACAACATGGGAAATAGATGGATCATTGGCTTAAGAAAGATTAGAATTACTTTCTCAACGTACAGCTGTACTATGTTTAAAAGATACCAAAGAGATGAAACTGAGATATCAAGAGCCCTCTGATTTATGGAAGAAAATAATCTACTTAAAGAAACTGGATACAATGTAAATTAATAATTAATAAATGTATAACAAAAATATATTTTTCTTGGCTTTATAGATATTAATAATTTACCTTGTATCTTATGTAACAAAAATTTTTCAGACAAGTTGTAGTTTCATTTTGAGATAGAGTTTTTTAAAAAAGGAATTGAACATTTAAAAATAGATGATAAGTCCATTAAAATTGAACATTATTTATTCTAGCTTTTGCAATTAGAAATGAAAATGCTACTGAAACATTTTACAGAATGAATTACTGTATTGTACCTGGAGCACACATATTATTAATAAAGCTAGGTGACAATATAATACATGCTAGATGAAAAGTCAGTAAAATAAATCATGGAAGTTCAGTTTTCCAAATTTATAGTAACATTTTAAAGATTTAACTGAAATCATGAAACATATCTTGTCTGCAGAATTGTAATTTAACCTTAAAAAATGAGCAGGGCTACAGATTTTGCTGGACTTGCTGTTTTGTCTATATCTCTCTGGTATCAGAACCAACTAATTGTCAAAGATCTTGTATTTGAATGATTGCCAGTACATACAACTTATACTGAAATAAAGTATTAAATACCCTTTTTGAATTTCATAGCTTATTTTGGAAAATGCTCAATGACATTTGCATTGATGATGCAAAAGCAATGGTAAATAAAACTGCTAGCATGAATTAAGTCATTAGATTCTACCCTGCCACACAAATGTTGGAAAAGAAAAACAAAATTAAGAATGTTCTTTAAAAAAACTTAGGGAAAACCATTAATTTTATTGAGTACATGTCCTTTTAACATTTTATGTGATGAATAGGAAATATACATAAATTATTTCCACTGTATACTAAAATACATTTTCAGGAAAAAGCACGTTTTATGTCTATTGGGTTGCAAGCTCGAACAGCTGCTTTTTATCCAGCACACTATTTTTACTTGAAACAATGACTGACAAACTATGATTATTTAGTGTGAGTACTAAACAGTTTCTTGAACAGAAATGAAGCCTATTAATACAAGGAAAAGGACTGAAAAATTTGGTGCCAGTGATACAAATCAAACCATAGCTGGGCAGAGGCACCTCTAAGTTGGTGGAAGCTGAAGTTTATACACTAGTGAATTGCAGTGTGTAGGGGGAAAGGGTTGTTCATATTAAGAATTTAAAAATAAATACAGAATTAGGCATAAAGTGGATATTTTTAGAATAAGAATACGACAATTTACTAGAAGACTGGCAATTTAGGTCCCTTTCTTCTGAGATCTTTTTAGACAATTTAACCAGAAATGTTTACATAAAAATGCTTCTGTATGCAACTTGGCTACTTCACTGCACCTAGAACCCACTATTGCTCCTAGAAACTCCTGGCAATTACAGGGTCCCATGAAAGTGAGGAGACCTGAAGCTTAAGCCTCATTAACTGCACAATAATTCACTTCTACTCTAATTACTTCTGTTAAAGCATGATGCTTCTCATATTATCTCATAAATGTAAGCTTGGCTGATGAAAGAAAACACTTGTGTACAACTTATATTTTATAAACTGAAAATGCCTACACAACTAGTGTGTAGATTAAGTAGAACTGGGTCCGCACCCCAGAAGTCCTTGTGCACCTTCCAGTCACTATACACCTTTTGTACGGCCTAAAGATGACTGATTTCTAATTACTGATCTTGTACTTTATCTAAGTGGAATCACATAGAATGTACTTTCATGTCTGTCTTTTCCTCAGTATTTTGTTTGTGAAATTCATAGTTTTGTATAGTTAGCTGTAGATCATTAATTTTCATTGCTGTATCACATTCCACTGTGTGAATGTACCATAGTTTATCTATTCTTTATTAATGGACATTTGGGTATTCTTCAGGTTTTTGCTATTACGAATATTGTTGATAGGACTATTCTTATATCTTGGTGAATGAATGCATGCATTTTTCCTTGGGTATACTTAGAAATGGAATTGCTGGGTCATAGGGTCTGCATATGTTTACCGTTAGTAGATACTGCCAGTCTTCCAAAGTGGTTGTTCTAATTGGCATTCCCACCAGTGTATAAGAGGTATGACTGCTGACTCTAGCATTGCCCATCTTTTTCATTTTAGCTCTCTAGGCCAGGTACATATGATAACATATCATGGCTTTAATTTACTTTAGGCTGAGTTTAACTAATGAAGATTCGGTTTGTATATCTTTTTTTTAAAAAGTGCTTTTTGTTCCTGCCCCCCACCTCTCAATTGGATTTGTTTTGTATTGATTTGTATGATTTTTTTTTTTTTTTTTTACATCAGGGGTCCCCAACCCCTGGGCTATAAACTGGTACCAGTCTGTTGCCTGTTAGGAACTGGGCCACACATCAGGTGAACGGTGGGTGACCAAGCGAAGCTTCCTCTGTATTTGCAGTCACTCCCCAGCGCTAGATCACTGCCTCAGCTCCATCTCAGATCATCAGGCAGTGGATACTCATAAGAGCACCGGTCCCTGGTGCCAACAAGTTTGGGGACCACTGCTTTACATAATCTGAATACTAGTCTTTGGCAATATATGTACTGGAGATAATTTCTACTTTATGAATTGTGCTTAATCATTCTCTTAATGAATAAAAGTTCTTAATACAGGACAATCATTTTTTATCCTTCTGGCAAGAGCTATTGGCATTTTCTGTATAAAAGAGATCTTTACCTGTATATAGTAAAAAATTAACCTTGTTCAAAGAAAAGTATGGCCCTTGCCCCTGGCTTCTGGGAATTAACCCGTAAGTCCTTTGAATGTCTTGCTTCATAAGTGTGTCTCTTGTTTACTTGGGGGGATCTTAAGCCATGCCAAACAGTCTAAACTAACAATAGTGGAGGCCTTGGGACATGTGGTATCACAATGTTGTCTGGAGAAACTGGAGAATAAGGTCAGCAGTGTGGGAAGAGAGCCATGACTCTGTGATTGACCCCAGCCTCCCTGCCCCGCCCCGCTCCCCACAAAAAAACCTGCACACTAAGGCTTTTGGAGTTTCATTGGCTGACAATACCCTGTGCACACTGCCACACATTGTTGCTGGAAGAAGCAAGCACTGTTCATACAACTCCCCTGGAGAGGACAACCGGAAGCTCTCTGTACTTGATCTTTCTTGTCCCCTGCTCTACATACCTTTTTCTGTTGCTGATTTTAATCTGTATTATTTCACTGAAGTATACTGTAATCGTGCTGTGCTGAGTTCTGTTGTAGTAAATTATTAAATCTGATGATAATCTTAGGAATTTCTCAAATCACAGCCTATTAAAGGTCATACAGAGGCTTTCCTATATTTCATTTTAAAAGCTTTATCATTTTTTTATTTAAATTTGTAATCTCTCTAGAATTGACTTTGGTATGTGAAGTACAGATCAAGATATATATTTTTTACATATGATGTTCATTTGATCTTGCATCATTTATTGAAAAAACCACCTTGAGAACTGTACTGCTTAATCATTTTTGTCATAAATCAGCTGATCACCTGTGTATCTATTTTTACTGTTAGTTTAAGTCCTTCAGCTTTTCTTGTTTTTCAAGACTGACTTGATTATTCGGGGCTCTTAGATATTAACATTTAAAAAAAATAATGGCAGTGTATTTTATATACAGGAGTAAAGAACCTAAAAGAATCTACAAGCTATTAGAAAAAAAATGTAACACTTGCTGTGGTGAAGATAATATTAAAAAATAACTTTATTTATATTTACCAGCAATAATTTAGAAAACAAAATATTAAGATAGGCTAATTTTTTTAACAAAAATATTTCTTTTTGACTTTTAAAAAGATTTTTAAAATTGGAAAATAATTTTTAAAATTTTCTACTATTCTAAAATTTTCTTTGCAATTATTTTCAGTTTTAAGAAAGAAACAAGAAATTGTAATTTGTTGGTAGTCATTTTGGTAGAAACATACCTTCTAAAACATGAATAAACATACATATTATGATTTAATAATTTTTATAGGAAAGTTTTTACTATTTACTATTGGTTATCTCTTTGATATTTGAAACTTTAACACTGAAAATTTTTTTTCTTCTCTTTGTATTGGAGATTACAATTGTCTTTCATTATCAATAATTAAAAACTTGGGAACCAAAACCTAATAAAAAAAAGTTATATATTTTTATATATATATATAAAAAGTTATATATATGGAATTTAAAGCTTCTTTTCAAACAAATTCTAGAACTTCAATTACTGTATTTACTATTAAGTCCTCAAACTGATAACTGCAATTAGGGGCTACCTTATCTTAGAATGATATAACATTTATAAAAATGTAATTATGACACTCCAGTTTAATCTACTAAAATACTAATTTTAGTTTGTCAGCAAGTTCTAATAATCTTGCTATCTTGTGATTAGATCAGCACACAATATATTTTACTCATTTATAATTAAGTTCCATTTTCTAGGTAGCAGGCAAATGTTCAACAAAGCTTAATTATAATAAAAGAATGGGTAATATTTCTATTCCATTTTATGATTTAAATTTTTAATTCCTGACTTCTCAAAAAATAACTAGAGCTCTATTATTTCCTTAAAAAAAAAAAGGGAAAGCCCTGTATATCAGTCTATTTTCTACAGAAGTTAGAGGGCAGCATAAGGATAGAAAATAAGTACTAAATGATGTATCAATTCAGACAGACAAGTGAATCAGTTATATCTCTAAAATGGGAAATCCCTACTGTGAACCTGTACTTCTACTGGCCATGCTCTCTAATTAGATTACACTGGATAAGACATCTCTACAGCTAATTCCTGTGATATTGTGATTTTATAAAAAATATATATTTGATATCCATCACAGGTTCCTGGCTCACGGCTTCCCCAAATTTGGAATTCTGTGAGCAATTAAGACCAATGAAAGCATTTTGTTATATCTGTTTTCTTGTCCTCAGTTCCTGAAATGACTTCAGGGCCATCAAGGTGAAGTGGATGTCTTGCCATTCATAACAAGCCCCTTTCACCACAATTGGGTTTTAATGAGGTAACTTTTAGAAAGCACCTAGGATAAGGTGCCCAAATGGACACAGGTGTACACATTTTCAAAAGATTCTAACAAATGGGTATCTTTTCATTGAAATGGTGTTATTTTTTTGTCTTTGCATATTTTTCTCTGCTGACACAAATTAGAAAAAAAATTCTAGAAGTTTTAAAAATTTACTAAGAAATAAATGTGCCAATGTGGAAAACTACGTAACATTATTTCATGTTGACCTGAATTAATATAAATCACAAATTATAATGTTGCATTTGCATTATTCTGACCAAGTCAGAAAACTGTATGATTCAATTATCCTAAGCAAAATCATGGTTTGGGGTTTTCTTTTTTGAGTTTGAGAAGTCCATTTTTACATCCAATAGAGCCAACTGTTTGATACTAAAACTGTCCTAAAAAAATACCTGTGTATAGAGTTATTGGTTTAAAATACAATAAAATGTGTTTAAAATTCTGTTAAAACACTGAATAGTTTTTAACTATAAAACCTGTTCTTAAGGTACATCTAATATATACAAGTCAGATAATTAACATTACCTAGAGGAGTTACAATTAACATTGTCAAGAGTTTGAATGTTAGGAATTGGTATTAGAAACAAGGGGTGAGAAAATGATTGTGTAGGTCTTTAATAATATTGAAAGTATTATATATTATTTATATTTTTATACCTATAGGTTTTAACAACTAAGTTAAGCTTAGGAACACAATTGTGGCACTAAAAGGACAGGGAGAGGAACTGTGCTTGTTATCTTCCTTATTCTTTCCTTTCAGTCTCCCCAGTCTCAGAAAATGGTAAGTCTTCTAGTAGGTTAGGACAAAAACCATGTCGTGATAACTCATGCTTCCTCTTCTCTCACATCTAAACCTTGAGTTAGGTTGTCTTCAGAACATACCCAGAATGTACTGTTTCACACCAGTTTCCCTGCTATCACCTGTCATTTCTAGTATGGATTATTACAATATTTAACCCTAAAGTGTTGTTCAATTGTTCATCCATCCACCCATCAACTACTAATAAAAAAACTTCTTAAATCAGACAGTTTGGGTACTTAAGTACACAGAAATTTCTCCTTTTGGATTTTACAAAATGAATATCTCTTATTTATCCTGCTGAGGTAAGAAATTATTTTCCAAGTTGAGATTCTAATGTTTTGCTTCTAAACCAAACCAAATTGGAGAACTTAATTAATGCCATTAGGAATATTCTAAGAGACCACTGTCAGTAAATGATTTTTGGCATATAACTCAATAATAAAAATAATTAAACCACTTTGCTATATTACATTTTTTTTTGCTATATTAATATTCTTTTTACTCCCCTCAACTTAAATGAACAAAATATCTTGGCCTTTATATCTCTAAGAATGAAAAAGAAAAAGAATTCATGTTGATATTTCAAATTCTAGCAATAAATAATATTCATCCATGGAAACTTAAGCTAAATAATAAAAGTCCAATCTCATTAAGAAACACATCTCAATATTTTAATAATAATTTGTAATTGTAATATTTATATTTTGATCAGTTCAGACTTAACTTTTATAACATTATGATCACAAGATATGCAATACATTTAAATATACACCTTTTTTTTTCTCCAAGAAAGTGATAATAAGACTTTCATACCTAAAACCATATTCCATAAGAGTAGATTTCCGTAGGTTTCTCAATAGCACAGTTCTCAATAGCACAGCACTATTGACATTTTGGGCTGATTAATTTTTTTGCTGGAGGTTGCGTTGTGCAATGTAGGATGGACTCTTCTCACTAGATGCCAGTAGCTCCCACACCCTAGTGACAACCGAAGTGTCTCCAGATACTGCCATATATCCCTTGGGAGGCAATAGCTCCTACCTGAGAACCACTGCTAAGGGGATAGAAAAGCAAAACAGTGTGAAACTTTGACTATTGAACAGTTCACTTTTTAATAAATAGATGATGGGTATAAAAATACTGAAATTTAATTTCATTGCATACACTTAAAAGAGTGATAGATTTTATCAAATGACATTTACAATGCACTAAAAATTATTTAAATGTATGGAGAACTTCGGATGTTAGCTTATAATGCAATAGCCAAAAGTATCCTGTAGTTTATAGGAGATGTACTTTAACTTACTGATCTTTTCCAAAGCCCAATAAGGTATCTTTAGAACACTCTGGGTTTATCTTACAGAGCTCTTAGCCGCTTTTTTTTTTTTTTTTCCCATTGAGGAGTGTATTAAGTTCTTGAATACTGTCTTTCTTGATAAAAATCTAGAAAACTTAACTGAAAAGATTTTCAGGGCTTTTAAACAAATGTAAAATATTTAGACAAAAAGCAAATGCTTTTCAAAATTCAACCTGTATGGACCAGTAATATTTTTTATTTCCACTCTTCAAATGATGCCTATATAATTCCAAGGATTTGGAGGTTAATATTTTAAGAACTCCGAAGATATTTTCCATACATAGAAACAGTACCCACTTAGTCCTGTTACTAGTCGCCTAAACAGTCTCTCGGTATGCCCCAATTAGCTTAATCAGTTTATTGGCAAGTTTGCCAATGGAGTCATTCACTCTAACTATAAATATAAAAATGTATGTGGTGCTTTTGTTTTAGAGCAATTCCACATAAATTATCTTGTTTTTCCTGAACACATCTACAGGACAGGTAGAAGAGACCCTAGAGGAAATAATGCAGTTAAGTAATAACTTGCCTAGTTTACATTCAGCAGCAGAGCTGACATCTCTAGACTACGCATACCCCACTCTTTTCTTAAGAAATCTACATTTTAAATTCTGCTCATAACTTTACACTGTATGGAGTTTTGGGGTGCTTGAAAACAAGTTAAACCAAATTACTGCCCAAAGTGGCAGGAAGTCCTTAGTTTTAGCAGCAAATTTTCTTCAGACGCTTTATACAAGGCTTGAAGACTAAATCTTCCCATTTATTTGTATTTAATGTAATATCATTTAAAAATCACTTCTCTGTTGAACATGTTTAATTGTCCAAAGATTTTTTTTGTTTGTTTTAATTCTTATATTACAAAGGCCAAAAGATTAACCTCAATAGTTCTTCTAAAGAGTACGGCTCTTTTACTATAAAATAACAGAACAATATAGAAAAATGAATTTGATAGTCCAGAATAGATGTTTCCCATTAAGCCCTTGTAGAATTGCGTTACTAGGGTCTTCTAAAAATCTGTTGAGTCTCTAAAATAAACTGTTACGAGCCAGATACTTGATACCGTATCAGGAATCACCTATCCCTCAGACTAACACCTACTCATTTTAATTGAGAAGTAAAATGATTTCAACTTATTTTATTATAGCGCTGAAACTATAAAGCGTAACTATAGTCGCATAAAACTTGTGACAAAACAAGGCACTGTAGTTTAGCATTTCCGAGTTATTTTTGCAGTTGTGGCGCAAATGTGAGCAATGTGCCTGTGTGGAGCACCAATAAGCTCCGGGTCCCACGGCGGTACAGCCACGCGTCGTGGCCAGTGGGTCTGGCCCGAGTCCGCGGGGAGGAGTAGGCGGACCCGCCCTCTCCGCTCGGACCCTTGGGGGCGGCGCCGGGAAATGTACTGCGCCGAGTGGAAGGAAAGGGTTTCAGGGACAGGTTGGGAGGGCAGGCGGAGAGCAAAGCAAACCTGCCAAATGCTATTCTTGCTTCTTCCCAGCGGAACTGCTGGCAGAACTCCTGGCGCCACCAGGCCGCGTCGGTTCCCTGTTCCCCCTACTTTCTCTTTAACACAGTATTTTGAGGACTTCGATTTTTCCGTCCCCATTCAGGAAAATTTAAGACGCCTACACAGATATGACATGACAAAGATGAAGTCTACAACCAGTCCCCCACAGCTCACGCCTTTCCCACGTTTACACCGCAAGCTCGCCCCCACGCAGAGGCGCCCGGCCCCCCAGGGACGCGAGCGCCAGCGAGACGAACCACGCCCCCAGGCGCGCGCTCCACCCATATAAGGCGCGTGAGGGAAATGAACACGATGCCCCGCCCAGTTGCCTCCGCCCCGCGTGTGCGGCATCGGCCGAGACAGGGCTGCAGTAACCTTCCGCGAGTCATTGCTTCTTTTATTCTCCCGTAGAGGACCGTTTCCGCAATGGCAAAAGACAGGCCCCAGTATTCAACAACCATAAAAAATGAACTATTCGTAAAAGCATTGCACCATCAGAGCTCGCGAGTTTATCCCTCCGGCAAAAGCGCGAGCTCCGCCCCAAGGAGACAGCCCCAAGGCCACCCCCGCGAGCCTGCGCTGACGCTCTCCGAGCGGCGCGCGACGCGCTCGCTCCGCCCCGCCAGCCCCGCCCACACAACCCCTCTCCCGGGCCCCGTCTCTGGAGAGTCCACGCGTACGAAGTGGGGAGTGCGGCGTTGGGGACGCGCGGGCTCCTCATCCTTCCCACCTTCCTACACTGTTGCTACTTTTCGCTGTGAGACATTCCAGCTTCTCTTCCCCTTCCGTGAGTTCCTCCTTCCATCTCAGAGACCCTGCTGGCCCCTCAGGCGGCCACCGCCGCATCTCCCGCGCCTACGGCGTGCAGTGGGCGTGCGCGCGCGGGCGGAACGCGGGCGCGCGGCCGTTAGGTCCCCGCGAGCCCTCCCCCTCCCACTCCTCTATAACTTGGCTGGCTGGGGAGAGGCGCCGCCGGAGTCGGAGGGCGGGGAGCTCGGAGGAGGGAGCTCGAGAGTTGTGGAGACTAGGGACCCGGAGAAGTAGCAGCCTGCTCAGCTAGGCTCCTGGCCGCTCTTGGTCTCCCTCACACGCCTCCTCCGCTTGCCCCAGCCCGCGCCCTTGCTCCATCTCTCGTCCCGGGCCTCCGCCAGTCGCTCTCCCGACCGGCGCGGCGGGGGCGCCCCGGGGGTGCCCTCGCCCTCCGGGTGAGGGCAGACGGGCGGCGGGCGGGATGTGGCGCCTGGTGCCCCCGAAGCTGGGCCGCCTGTCCCGCTCGCTGAAGCTGGCGGCTCTGGGCAGCCTGTTGGTGCTGATGGTGCTGCACTCGCCGTCGCTGCTCGCCTCCTGGCAGCGCAACGAGCTGGCCGACCGGCGCTTTCTGCAGCTCAATAAGTGCCCGGCGTGCTTCGGCACGAGCTGGTGCCGCCGCTTCCTCAACGGGCAGGTCGTGTTCGAGGCGTGGGGCCGCCTGCGCCTGCTGGACTTCCTCAACGTGAAGAACGTCTACTTCGCGCAGTACGGCGAGCCCCGCGAGGGCGGCCGCCGCCGAGTGGTGCTCAAGCGCCTGGGCTCGCAGCGCGAGCTGGCGCAGCTCGACCAGAGCATCTGCAAGCGGGCCACCGGTCGGCCCCGCTGCGACCTGCTCCAGGCCATGCCCCGCACCGAATTCGCGCGCCTCAACGGCGACGTGCGGCTGCTCACGCCGGAGGCGGTGGAAGGCTGGTCTGACCTGGTGCACTGCCCCTCGCAGCGCCTGCTCGACCGCCTGGTGCGCCGCTACGCGGAGACCAAGGACTCGGGCAGCTTCCTGCTCCGAAACCTCAAGGACTCCGAACGCATGCAGCTGCTGCTGACCCTGGCCTTCAACCCCGAGCCGCTAGTGCTACAGGTAGGCGTGGAGTGCGCCCGGGGGCGTCCTCCCAGGAGGGGCCGCGCGGGAACGGGATCGTGAGATGTGGCTCCACCTGCTCTCGTTTGCTCCGTTTGGTCCCGGCCGAGCTGGGCCAGCCTGCGGGCGTGGCAGAGGGGCAGCGCTGGGGACCCCTGGGTGCTGTGCCAGATCGCGGAGGGCAACCCGGCTGGTGGAGAGTCTTCTCTTGTCACCTAGACCCGGGCGCTTCTCGAATGTGACTGCGTATCCCTTCAACGCCAGAGGGAGCGCGTCTCGTACGATCCCAAAATGTCTCTCCAGCGAGTTTCTTCGGCTCTCTGCCTTTTGCTTTCATCTGCCGGGGTTGCACTTCCACGGCCCAGTCTCTTCGCAGGTTCTTGGACTTTATTTCTTTTTAGTGTTTCTTCATCGCGTTTACTCTCCCTTTTAGTGCCCTGCACGGCTGGCCTAACTTCGGCCCCAAAGTCTCTTTGTTTTATTTAGCTTATTTACCTGGCAGATCATTGAGGCTGCTAATTTGGAGACTTAGCTGGGAAAAATAAAGGAAGAGAATGGGGACTGTGGTCAGGGGTGGCGTTAACTGATGAGTCTTGCTTTAGGCAGAAGTAGGAAGAAGAGAAAGTTAAGTCTTCGTTGGACTTGAGTCGGGGAAGGTTTTAAGGCAAAGACGGACATTTTCATCCTGATCCTGTGACCTGCCCTATTTATCTGGTATTTGGCAGCAGAAAGGAAATGAAATGTTAGGCCAGGGCGAGAAACGGAAAGGAGATTCTCACCTCTCCTCTAGTTGAGTCATTGGCTCGCTCTTGACTTTATTTTGAAAATAAACGTGTCTTTTAGGGGAATAGGAAGAGATCTTTTTTCCTGGTGACAGCAAAAAAAGAAGAGGAAATCTTTAAAAAAATGTTTACCTTTGGATTAGTTACTGAGTTACCACGCATTCCCACCCGGCTTTAGTGCCGTGTCCTTGGATAGTGGTTACAACTATGGGGTTGTGATTCCTCCTGATAACCACAAGGAAAGTTACCCTGATACCAGTTTTGCTGTAGTATTTAAAATACAAGGGATGAAATAGAAAAGACATAAAATCAATCACAAGTAATTTTGATATACTTCATGCCCTTTCTACGCTGCTAAGAAAGTCACTGATACCTGGGAGAGTTTGTACAGGGTTTTTTAAAATCTGAAGTGCACGTATAGGAATGTGCAGTATTCATTTATGTTGCTTTGCTCAAGTTCTGCTGCCCAACTTAAATAAGAGAACCCAGCTTCGTTTGATTGGTTCAACCACATAATTTTAACAAAAATATTTTGCCTCAAAACTTTAATGTGGGTCTTGGTAAATTTTAAGATATCATGGGTTGTATGTTGGGTAGAATTTAAAGTACAGATTGTATATTAAATACTGCTCTCTTTAACAGAAACTGGTATATAAAACTGGCTAAACATCTATTGAAGAAATTATTTGGTAGTTTTAAAACTAGTCATTTTTTAAAACTTAAGGCCATATTCATGATAAAAACATTTGATTTGACACTTTTTATTTTTTTTTTTAAATTTAAGCTCCCTCTGAGAAATGTTAGCAAGAATAGTTTCTGGAGAAGGCTTTAGCGTGTAGTTTGCTGAGTAGTCTGTAAAAATCTCTGGAACCCAAAAATTTAGTAAGGAGTTATTGTAGTAGTAATGCACATTCTCAGCATTTATAATAGTGGCTACCTGTTGAAAGATTTTTATCAGGTAATTCTGAATATTGTTGTATTAGAACTAATACTAAAACTTATATTTTGAGAACATTATGCATTACGTGTCCAGTAATTTATAAACATGTGGCATTTGAATTCTAGAAACTTTGGCATTTGATTTGTACTAAGGAATATCTTTATTTGGGAAGCTTTTCTGTTTTTTCAGTTTGAAGTTGTCTTGGCATATTCAATTTACTATATAGTTGAAATAGTCAAGAGTGCTCATATTTTCTTATTAAGCCTTCCTCAAACTTTTTCATCCTGTTTTTATCTTTAGTGATAAACCACTTTTGGAAAAAATCAGTATATTCTTGTAATTTAAATTTAGTGACAGTTGTTCTGAGTGGGTAGGTAAATGGGATACAGGTAGGATAAAAGTTTGTTTTTAGTATGTGAGGAAATATATGTATCAACATTGTTGACTGGCATTTGTAAATTGTATTTTCAGTTTTGGCAACTAGTTCTATAGTTAATTACATGGTGCGTGAAATATCAAATACAAATTTGGGGTCTTTAGTACTAGTCATGTTGATATGTTTATTTTTTTTACTTGATCAACAGACAAGTAGAATAAGAAGACTTATTTTTTATATAAGAGATCTTCATAGAGCTGCTCTTTGTTTATGGAACCACTTCATCTTTGGTAAAAACTAGTGAGTTAATAAATATGAACAAGGTAATAGAGATTTGATGATATAAAACCACTAAAATAAAAGGAATCTCAAAATTCTGTGATCAAGTACAGATTGTTGCACACTAAGTCAAATCATGTTCATCACTTTTTTTAGCTAGACAGAAGTATATTTTAGTATTCATACGAGTTTCTATAAAACATCATTTTTCTTACCTAGACAGAAGTATATTTTAGTATTCACATAGGTTTCTATAAAACATGTTCGTTTTGGGATATTAATTGATAATGGTAGAAAAACTCACTTAAATATGGCTCTCTTTGTACATATGTGTTGGTTCATGTATTTTTAAAAATATTTTTGAGGGTATAAATGTGTGGTTTGCAGTTTAAAAAGGAACTCATATATTTTTTTTCCCAGGAGAGGGAGCTACTACTTGAATTTTTGGACATTTGTTGACAAACTAGATTTTTCTTATCTGTAACTGTTCAAAAATTACTTTTGAAAATAAGTCTTTTGGGCTGATATCATCAGACTCTTTTTAACAAAAGTTCCAATGTGGTAAATATGTTTCCAAAATAAACATTTAAAAATCGCCTTTGATAAGGTACTAATGAAAGAACTGAAAAATAATATTAATTTAACCCATTAAACTTGCCTCTTCTGATTTTAAGAAACAATAACAAACTGAAGTTTCTGTTATGCCAGAAAGGATGCATGAAAGCTATTAAATGTCTGTAAGATATATAACACACATACTTTATCTTAGAGTTTATGGATTTGTAATATAGAATTCCATTTGAAATGGTATGAAAGCACAAATCTCTTCCCAATTTTAGATAGTTTTAGTGGCTTACAGAAACTTATCTAGCTCTAAGGAAAGTTGTTCAGTAATAGAATTACATTCTGAAAAATTTTGTGAATATCAAGATAATGTGAATACCTTTATCTTACACTCTGATACCTTCTTTTCATCCTCACATTTTTACTTCATCAAGAAGTGTATTTTAATTACAAGTATGCCACAGCCCTATGAAAAAAATTGGGTAGAGGGACTTTGTTGATATTATATTGTGTAATAGCATTCTTGGAATATTCAGAAGTTGATGTGTTGAAATACTTGGCAGGATGGCAAGAAGTATTCTGTTATTGTATTGGTAAATTTTCTACTAATGTTTGTACTTACCAGTTTTTGAATTTATAAAGGTTGTGTGTGTGAGAGAAAAAAAATTGGAATTCCTGAAGTCCAGACTATATCTCTGTCACCTGGAGATGGTGAAGATGGTTTTGTTTATGGAAATAAAGAAAGCTCTTGATTGTTTAGTTTTACTATTATATTTACAGAATATTGTTTGTCTTATGTTTTCTGAATCATGGTTTTAAGAGGACTTTTTTTATTTTTTACAGTATCATTATTTAAACTATGCATTTGGGAACTTGTCCTTGCTAGGAGTATGAGTTGGAGACCAGACAGAATAGATAGATAACCCCGTTTCACACTTATATTCCTACCCTCGAATTTTTATACACATGAAATCAAATTAAAACAAAACAAAACCCAGAGACCTTTAAAGAAAAAAAAAATATGGAGGTAAAGGTTTCCAAAGATCTTGTGGAGGCCATAGCATCTATAAAGGATATTCCAGACATTGACTCAGAAGTTTCTTTTTAAGCAACAGCTTAAGGAGCCATCTACTTCTATCCCACTGGCTGCTGCTTGTAGTAGTAACTACATTCTCAGATTTAGGCTTCAGAGATGGTTCTGACTAGGTAGTTCTGAGAAGAGCACTTTTTATCTAATAAATTTATAAACTTTAGAGGGTTACCTCCCCTTCCTTTTTTTCTGAGTTTCCATCAGAGGTTTACTCTTGACACTAGAACATCCCTTCATGAAAAAGCAAACAAAAAATAATTCTGTATACCTCAAGTCCAAAAAAGGATATTTGTATTTTGGAAAGGCTGTAGGAATGGACATAACCCTTAGGAAAGCACCACTTCCAGATCAGTAGAACAAAATCATTTGACACCCTGGTCTATTTTCTGGATTAATCCATATCTTTTGACCATTATTAATTCTGAGATTCTTTCTGTACTTTTGTGTAGTCTTGAACTCTTTTTCTTCTTATTTCCATTGCATGGGTCAGCACATGTTCCTCCAGCATGTTGGTGAGGAATAGAAAGCTTACTTTTTAAGGGGTGTGCTTTCTGGACGTGGTGTTCAGTTTGTCAACAAATCTCCAGACTGGTTTTTATAATCTGTTTTTCTGGCTTATTTCCTATATTGCTGTCATTGCTGCTGATTCTTCACAGAATGCTGACATTTTTTTTCTTTTCACGCATGTATGTTATATTAATGGGGCCCTGCATTTTTCACACATACAATGAACTTTAGTAAATGATTGCAAAATGTCTTAAGATTGTAAATTACTAGTGTAAGATGAAAAGAATAGTTATTCATCCTGGTCATAGACCCTGAAAGGCTTTACATTATGTTATCAAATCTTTTATCCAACTTGTATGTCTTTTTTAAAAATAGATCCTTGATGTGAAATTATCTATGAAATAGTTGGAAACTCTTTGGACTTAAAAGTCCTGGACTTTGGTCAGAAGGACAGAATTTTATTTGTTCATTTTTGTAAATAGTCTGTTTTAGGGCATTTGGATTGAAAGGATCTTTGTAGGCAGCAAGTATCTTACTGTGTAGGAGGTACATATATAAATTACTAATTATAATATAGTGTAATAAGCCCTACAAAAAAGATACATACAATCTATTGGATGACTTATTCAGGGAGGAATATCTGTGTGTATCTTTATAGGAATGGATGCCTGGGAAGATTCCACAGAGGAATTGAGTTCTGAAGGATAAAAATGGGATTTTGCCCATAAGTGGGGGTGGAGGACAGGAGGAGTGATGGATGCAGTATTGAAATAGCATTCTATACTATGGTAGTTAGATGGCATTGAGCAAGTCACTTAATGTTTAAGAGCCTGAGGTTTTTAATCAGCAAGAAGGGTATTTTAATATTTATACAACAGGATTGTTTTAAAGATTAAAGGAGATAGGATTATTTAGACAATATACACAAAATACGTTTAATTCTAAACATTTTTGGAATATATTATTATTTTATAAATCATTTTATTCTTTTAGACAGCTTCAGTAGTTGCGAAGTTCTTTAGTACATTATATTGACATATATAGAGATATATTAGAAATACATAAATTTTATTTACTCTTCCTGTGGCAAATGGTCCCATGTCATTCCCCCCCTTTTACATATGCACACATCATAAATACCTATGTGGCTGCTGCTTCAGTCTATAGTTTTTTTGGAATAGTAATTAAAGGGAATTTACAGATTTGTCTTATATGAAGTACAATAAATAGAATGAATATTGTAGGAAACAAGATTTAAATAAGGTTTCAGTGATACAAAACAAATAGTTTAATTTTTCTCTGTAAATCATTACAGTTTAATAATTGTTTTTTATATTGATAAATTAAAAATAGAGATTAAGTCTGGTTATTTATAGACATTTTTAAACTCTGAGACATAGTCTTAAGAGATTTATTTATCTGAGGTAGGTATGATGCTTTAATGTCTTCATATTTTGCCTTTGTAGTGCTCACTGGATGTTTTAACTATGAGGTGGAGACTTGACAAGATTCTTGTGGCATTGCTCAGTAGTGCCAGGAGCTGATCTGTATGGCCTAGGATACAGTAAAGTTGACAGGACGAGGCCGTTTGTGCAGCCTTTGTTTTCTGGGGCATTTTCTGGATAGCAAACAAATAAGAAAATTTCAGAGTTTACATCCTATTAAAAGAACAAAGCGAATTTCCTGGGATAGAGAATTGGATTGGGTATAGAATACTTTAAATTGGATGATCAGGAAGAGTGACATTTTAGCTGAGGTGTGAAATGATGAAAAAAAGCCAGTGGTGCAAAGTTGTGAGGGCAGAGTGTTTTCAGTTAAGAAATAAGAAAGAAAAGAAAGAAGGAAGGAAGCAGGGAGGGAGGAGAGACAGGGACAGGGACAGGCACAGGCCCCAAAGCAGGATCAAGCATAGGAGTAGGGAAGCATGGTAAAATGTAAAATTATAGGATTAACAGAGGAGGTAGACAAGCATTGTATCTTATATAGCCTTATAACCATGCTTAATGAATTTAGGATTTTATTTTCAGAGCAATGGGAAACAATAGAAGTGTTTTTAACACCGTCTGGTTCGTGGAGAAGGGGTTTTAAGTGGTAAGAGAGAACTCAGGGTTTTACACTAGTTTGTGGGAAAGAGCTGGGTGGTTTGGGTAAGATGGTTGCAATGGAGGTTACGAAAAGTCGTGTCAGACCCAGTATATTTTAGAGAAAAAGCTGACAAGACTTACTGAAGGATTAAAGTATGAGGGAAAGGGGAAAATAAAGAGTATCTCCTGGGCTTTTGGTCTGAGCAACTACTTAGTGAGATTCCTTATTATGATGAGGCAACTCAGAGAAGGAATGGTTTTAGGGAATGGGAACCAAGAATTTTGACGATGTTAAATTTAAAATGACAATAGGAATACAAATCTAAAACCAGGTGCCAGATGTTTACTGGAAAGAGATAGTGTGATACTAGCAGATATTATACTATTCTGAAGGACTGTGTTAAGGCTGTGTTATGTTAATTCAGTTTGCAATTTAAAGTAATCAGGGGAATCAGTAGTACTCTTCCATTTGGCAGACTGTTTAAAGAAATCAGATATTGACTAAAGAAAGTAGGGTAGCATTCTTAGGTTGTTAGTTATTAGATCCAAAAGAAGCTTATATCTTTTTTTTTTTTAATTTTTGTTTTATTGGGAGTAAATGTTTGAGTATGGTGTTTGTAAGTATATATTTCAATTTAGAAAAGTGGAGCATTGTTGCTGCTTGTGAGAGTAGGTAAAAGAGGGTTGGTTAGACTAGTAAATTTATGCATATTTAGAATTTGTGGCCAAGCAATTCTTTTGGGGGGCGAGGGAGAGCATTTCTCAAGTTATTTATTTTAACTGATGATTTATTTCTATTACACTTGGGTATCTTTTTGTTGTTGATGTGTTTTAACATTAGTTTCCAATTTTAGATACAGCTGTTAGATACGATATTCAGTGAAGTAACACAACCTTACTATTTTCAAAGCATTGCTTAATATTGTTGGAATTTAGGTGGATGGAAAATAGCCTTCAGAAAATCACTTAATGAAATAAATGGAACATATCCTATGACTTGAAAATCTTGAGATTATTAAGATTTGCAATGTACTTTGGCCACTATTTAGTAGTATAAGTTAAGAAACTAAGGTGTTAGAGAAATTTAGCAAAATTAGGTAACCATTAAATTATTCCAGTAATTTTACTATATTCCCCCTCCAGACAGTTCACAAAATTGTGAACACATTAGTCTGTCACCAGTACAGTTGACTAATCTCTTATGAACAGCTGTTACAACATGCATTACTACAGTGGGATTTTGTTCCAATTCGGGCTTTTAAAAATACTTTTGAAACTTAAATTGAACCTTTAAGCATCTTCTATGGCTTTTGATAACATTTATTTTCTAAATGTGTTCTCAAAATTAAATTTGTGTGTGTAGAAATTCCAGCTCTGTAGAACCTATAATCAGATTTTAGTTTATATGTTTCATTATTGATAGATTTTTTTTCAAGTCAGCTTCTTCTTAACTAGGAATTTCCTCCTTTAAACAGTGTTGAACACATCTCTTCAGGCAAACTGCAATTATGTTCCTTTTAATGGAATGTGAGGTAATAAATGACTATAAAATAGTTTATATTTTTTGTATAAAAGGAATTATAATCTCAAATTTAGTATATGAACCCTACTTTTGGTCATGTAAGGAGGAAAAAAAGATAATAATAGAACACAAGCACTTTAGAATTGACCTTATTTTAATTGTCAGTCACATGCTTTTCATTGTAAGTAAGTAAATGAGTAAAACCAAAAAGGTACTGTTTTCTATATTTTTACTCTCATACTTTGTCTCCTTTTTTCATGACTGCATTGTGATGTAATAGAATAAAATGACCTTATTAATCTGCTAGAGCAATGTCTATTGATCATAGGGTATTGCGTATTGTAAAACTTGTTTTTTAGAATAACATTGTGTACCGCATGATGTTGGTCACTTCCAATACATAAGATGTTTCTGAATGTTAAGACTTTAAAATAAATAAATACACACACACACACACACACACACACACACACACACACATCAATCTGTATCTACCTATAGATATAAGTAGATACGGATAGTATATATATAGATATAATTTTTTTCCCCATAGCATGTAGACCATGTTCAGTTATTTTTCTGTAAGTGCCAACATGATCTGGTCCCTACCCTCTCCAAACTCCATTACTTAAGTCATTTCCTCCTCATCCATTTTACTGCAGCTGCTACCCACCTCTCCCTAACATCGCC
>PVKZ01003916.1:0-106845 GCA_004027375.1 Macroglossus sobrinus | reverse complement strand
GTTTCAGAGTGGAAGGGGAAATAGATTTGGTGGCTCGTATTTAGAGAGAAGGTTGTGTTTATTTGTGGTCCTGGAATGGGCCATTATACATAAATAGAAAAACTTTCTTATTGTTATTAATTGGTTTCTAAAGTGCTTGTTTTTATTTCCCTTTAAACTTACCATTTTGTAATAGTAATCATACTATTCTGAATGTAATCAGGTAGTTCTGAGGCGGTGTTATGAAGTACGTATTGGAGACTATACTTTGAGTATATTGGTTTACAGAAACTGCTTAAATGAAATGATCACTATTAGGTATCTTTTTAGTAATTCTTTTTTTTTTTTTAATTATTGGACTCTGTGACAACTCTGTTTTTGTTCACCATTGTGTCCCACTCCTTAGGACCATACATGGGAGGTAGGTACCGTGTTAGTTTTCTGCAGCTTTGTGACAGTACTACAAATTATGGGGCTTAAACAAAATTTATTGTCTCACTTTTCTGGAGGTTAGAAGTCTGAGATCAAGGTGTTGGTAGGACCGTGCTCCCTCTGAAGGCACAAGGGAAGGATTTGTTCCATGTCTCCCCCCTTACCTTTGGCTTGTGGCAGCAAAGCTCCAGTCATGACAAGGCGTTCCCCCTGTGTGAACATGTGTTAGAATTTCCCCTTTTTATAAGGATGCCAGTCGTACTGGATGGGGGCCCATCCTACTCCAGCATGACTTTATCTTAACTAATTATATCTTCAGTGACCCTGTTTCCAAATAAGGTCACATTCTGAGGTCTTGGAGTTAGGGCTTCAAGGGGAAGATTGGGGAGACACAATTCAATCCATAAGGAAACCTAAAGTTAAACAAGGTTATAAAGATGGAACCCTGATCCGACAGGGTTAGTGCCCTTGTAAGAGGCACCAGAGAGCTCGCTCGCTCTTTCTCCACCATGTGAGGACACAGCAGGAAGCCAGCTTTCCGCCAGCCACAAAGAGAGCTCTCATCGGGAACCAAACCCCCTGGTACCTTGATATTGGACTTCCCAGCATCCAGAACTGTGAGAAATACATTTTGCTGTTGAAGCCACCCAGTCTGTGGCATTTTGATACAGCAGCCCGAGCAGACTAATACAATAAATGAACAGAAAAATATATTTTTAAAATAGCTTACTGCTTAATAATAACTCAAACGATCACAGTAGTATGTACTTACAGAGTCAATTACTGTTCTGAGCTCTCAGAGAGGTATTATTATTATACTGATTTTACAGACGTGAAAAATCTGGTGCCCAGGGTTTAAGTAACTTGCTCAAGGCCACACAGCTGGCAATGGGGGAGTCACATGGACTCCAGCATTTGGCTCGAGTCGCCATTCATTCTCTACCTTCGGGCTTGCTCAGCTGTAGCATAGCTGCACAGAATTTCAGACCCCTTAATTTCAGCATCAGTTTTATGAGAACTTTCTGTGGTCCTCCAATCTAGTGCTCCCAGAGCCGCATTTACAGTCGTATGAACCCCATTATATTACCCACGCTGCTAACCCTGTGGAATCCAGTGTAATATTCTCATAGAAATGAAAAATCCTAAAAAAGCCACAGTGAGTTGGCAGGCACTGTCTGAGGAGAAATTCTGCTACAGTAATTTGTGCGTAACCTTTTGATTATGCTCACTATATCTAATTTAAAAGAGTTCCTGGGGACTTGGTAAAGGGAGCTAAGCTGGTACTGGAGAGGAAGGGGAAGCTGCCTCTACCCACAGAGGATGCCGCTCGTGAGTAGCGTACCTGCATCCCAGGTAGGAAGTTGAGCACATGACAGCAACTTGGAATCAGGTAGCGTTTTTCCAGCCCACCACCCCCCTTTAAAAATAAATTTTACAATTGCCCGTTGTAGCCCCAAGAAACCCACACAATATAAAATTTACCATTTTAAGTGTACAGTAGTGTCAAGTGTATTTATATTGTTGTGTAACCAAGCTCTGGAGCTTTTACATCTTGCAAACTGAAGCTATAGCCACTGAACAGCTACCTCCCTCTTTCCCTCTCCTCCGAGTCCCTGGCAACCATCCAATTCATTTTTAAAAGTGCTTTATTTAAGATAGTTCACAAACCATATAATTCATTTATTAAAGTATATATAATTCAGTACATTTTAGCATATTTAGAGTTGTGTAGCCAGCACCACAGTCAGTTTCTGAATATTTTCATCACCCCAAAAAGGAACCTGTATCTATCAGCAGCCATATCTTATTTCTTCTCGAAGAGTCTGACAACCACTAACCTAGTTTCTGTCTCTATAGATTTGCCTATTCTGGCACATTTCATATGAATGGAAGCAAGTAATGTGGCCCTTTGTGACTGGCTTCTTAGAAGGCTTTTTAAAAAATCATTAACTTATTGTATAACTGAAGAACAAAGTATAATAAAAGTTTGCTTAACTGTAACCCTCAATCCAATGGCATTTTTTTTCTTAAAAAAAAAAATCTTAGTTTGTGGGCAGGAAAAACTGACTTCACTAGGTGTCGAGATCTCCATTTAAGTGCCACCTGTATGAAGACTTAAAAAGAAAAAAAAATACGCTCCGAATAAGAGATTTAATTAACACCATGTAGGGTCAGGAATCTAGTCATATTATACCTGGTCAGAGACTTACTAAACCAGAACAGAAAATGCATAAACGTTGCCAACATCTCCTACATGCATTTCTAAAATAATACCTGGGATTGCAAAGCTGGTAAAGAGAAAGCATGCTTTGCCTTTGTTATTTTAGGGGGAAACCCAACGTCCTGTGTGGGAAAGATGGATTAGTGGTTTGGGCTAGATTTTCCCTTTTAACCTTCATAAAGGATTATATTTCCTTATGGGTTAATATATCTTCAGACTGTTTCAGCATATTTTTGAAGTCTTTCTGCAACTATGGGAAAATAACTCCAGAATTTAGTGCCTTGGAACACTTAAAATATTAAAATATCATGTCAAGGTAGGACACCAGAGGGAATATGTGCCAGCTTCCTACAAATGTCTCCTGTTTGACTCCTACTCTGGACAAGCCCTTGGCGTGTTTCTCTCCTTTATCCCCATCATAAAAACTGGAGCCTCGGGTCCCTCAGAATTAGCAAAGGCCCTCGGGGCAAGAGTTGCCTCGGTTGTTCTATTTCTTGCTTGCTTACTCTTTGCATTTGAGTGTCCTTACTGCCTTACAGCAGTGCATTGGCAAGGATGTTTATATTTTATCAAGAATTTGATTGTTTTAAATGATTTCTGTACACATGGAAGAATTTTAAGTGGTTCAGGGAGAGGAGACATAATCTCTTAAAGGGCTGATCCTCCAGCATGGAAAGGGCCAAGGTCAAGGTTAGGCAGTGATATTTAGAAATTCTTGCAGGAGGCCACACTGGAGAGGGGAACAGTGGGAGCCATGCATTGAGGACATTGTCGGGGGACTTGGTGGGCTTGGAGGGGTATGGCAGGGGGAGATGCTCACGTTTCTGGGTGGGCCACTGGATGGCTGATGGCATTGGCTGAAGAGGAGTGCTCAGCAAGATGACGATGGAAGAGAGCAAGGTCATTTTGAGTTAATGTAGAATGTCAGGGGAAGGAGGGCAGTGACTACAGTTCCAAGCTGGACACTCCATCCGGAGTCCTGGGCAGTGGTCGTGGTGCTTGTCTGCGCCGAGCTAGAGCTTTTCCAGAGACTAGTGAGCAAGGGGCTGGTCTCTGTATCTGGGAAGTGAGCAGGGAGGGAGTGAGCCCAAAGGCACACTGGACAGGGACCTTTATCAGAAAGAAGGAGACTCTTTTTTCTCAGAGAGAAATAATATTAAGAGACGGGTGACACTGCATGATCATGGAGGTAAATTAGCCAAGTCAGGGAGAGAGTAGAGGGGGGCCTTGAGTACAGAGAGTCCTCCAGCTCTTCCATCTCTGCCGTCAGCTCAGGGAAAGGAGGCTCTTTGGCCAGTCCCTGTAACTTCTGGTAGTTAGGTATGAGTTTAATAACAGAAGCACATTCTGTGGGGCCTTTCTGTAAAAAATGAACACAAAATTATTAATTCAAAATGAAGTTCAAGGCCTTGGAAGTGTCAGCAAGTAACCACCCAAAGTTCAAGCGGCTTTAGCTTCAGCGTGAATCTGTTTCCACAGTGATTGTTTGAGTGGTGGTGTTGAAACATGAATTTATTACCCTCTCTTGGGTGTTTGAGAGAAGAATGTAGGTGTAGGAAATTTGGGGAACAAAAAATGAAAAGGATACTGATGCATTTTATTTCTATGACTGACATGTTAAAAATTATGAGTATTGTACTCAATCTTTTATTTGGATACTCTGGGTCTTTTGGCGAAAATGAAAATATTAGAGCTGAGGTGGAAAGGAAAAGGATTAGAACAAAACTTGAGTGGTGGTCCAGTGGAGATGAGCCTGTGGCTTTGAAACTCATTGTGTGATGGTTACCTCACTGTTCAGTAGAGAATAACAATTTTAATTATGTAAATACCAAATCCCCATACCGACAGATATTACCCCAGAGAGTGAGGTAGCTTTTGTTAAGTTTTACAGTATCTTCTTGTTCATAGTGAAAATTTTAGGATGGGATGGGGTAGGAAAAGGCCTGGGGACAGAGGGTGTGGTGCAGAATGAAAAGAATTTACATATATATATTCTGCCATACTATCTGGCACACTAGATATATATCCTGTAACTCACAAGAATATATATATAGTATGGCAGAATTCTAGAGGGTGAATCAGTAGAAAGATTAGGAGACAAGATCCCTGCCCTAATGAAGATTCTAATCCAGTGTGCACATGCGACATTTCATGAATAGTTATTGTATAAAAATGTGGACAAATATAAATGACTAGAGTATGGTATGAACTAAATTCAGGAGTGCCGAGGGAATGTCATATCTGGCAATGCGAAGAGTTGGGTGGAGTTGAGGATTGGGTGGATTTCTGCCATAGATAGCCCTAAGTGAGGTTTTATAAAAGGCCGTGGATGAACTGGGCAGAGTTCAGGGGCCTCAGCTGGTAGGAAGGAGCCCAGAGTGCATACCCAGTGCAGGAGTGGGCCGGGAAGACCCTCTGGAGAATGCTGAGTATGAAAGTGTCGAGCAGTTTCGGTGGGTGAGGCCCTTACACTCAAGCATGTTCGATGACTTGACTACATTGCCTGTAAGTCAGAGGGGAACCTCTTTGGGGGGATGTATTCTGTACATCTGGACTAAAATGCAAGGCTCTCTTCTTTACCATGCTGCCTGTTTGTTTTTCTATTTTATGTGAGGGGTGTAACAATGCATCTTGCGTTGGCAGCTCTGTTTAAAGTCATTTTGTGTTAAACATGACCCGTTTTCGCAAAGACCACCCTGAAAGTTATGTTTTAGATCTATTAAAGGCACATGTTTCTTTAATATATGTCTAGTGTTCTCTTCTCCCCCAAGGCAACAGAGAAAATTAGTGTCTACTCCCTGTGTTGAGACTGGCTTTCTAAATGCTTTTCTCTGTAATAGTAAACATTCACTAGCTGAATAGGAAATTTATTTCAGGGGGGTCCATTTTAATGTTAAAGAGGATTTTTAAAAATCTAGACTTCTCTCTAAGTATTAGGGATGGAATGTACAGCAGAATAGCAGTAGCTGACACTGCCGTATGATACATAGGAAAGGTGTTAAGAGAGTTAATCCTAAGAGTTCTCATCACAAGAACAAATTTTTTTTTTCTCTCTTCCTTTTTTATTACCTCTATATGAGAGGATGGATGTTAACTGAACCTGTTTTGGTAATCATTGCGCAGTATATGTAAATCAAGCCTTCATGCTGTATGCCTTAAACTTACACAGTGATATATGTCATTTCTCAATAAAACTGGGGAAAAAATCCACAATGAGATATCATCTCACACCTGTTAAAATGGCTGTTATCAAGATGGCAAGTGATAATAAGTGCTGGAGAGGATGAAGAAATTCTAGTGTACTGTTGGTGGGAATGTAAATTGTTACAACCACCATGGAAAGCAGTATGCAGGTTCTTTAAAAAACTAGAAATAGAACTACCATATAATCCAGAAACCCCACTTCTGGGTATTTATCCAAAGGAAATTAAACCGGGATCTCAGAGAGATAGCTGTACTCCCACGTTCACCATGTTGCAGCATTGTTCACAATAGCCAAGATATGGAAACATCCCAGGTGTCCTTGTACAGAAGAGTAGGTAAAGAAGTTGTGAGGTATCTATCTATATCTATCTATCTATCTATCTATCTATCTATCTATCTATCTATATACACACATACATACATACATACAAGCAAACCATGGAATATTATTTAACCAGTGGGGAAAAAAGGAAATTCTGCCATTTGCAACAACATAATGGACCTCAAGGGCATTATGCTAAGTGAAATAAGACAGAGAATGACAAATACTGTATGATCTCACTTATATGTTGAATCTAAAAATGTCTAATTCATAGAAATAATAGAATGGTGATTCCAGGGGCTGTGAGTGGCTAAAGGGGGAGATGTCAGACAAAGAGTACAAATTTCTCGTTATAAGGTACGTTCCGGGGATCTAATATACAGCATGGTGACTGTAGTTAACAATACTGTACTATGGACTTGAAAGTTGCTAAGAGAGTAGGTCTTAAATGTTCTCACCGCAAAAAAGGAATTTTAATTATGTGAGGTTATGGAGGTGTTAATTAACCCTACTATAGTAACCATTTTTCAACATATAAATGTATTAAATCATTGTTACATTTCTTAAATTTACATAGTTATATGTCAGTTATATCTCAATAAAGCTAGAAAACAACAAAATAATTTAATCAATGATATTAAAATCTAGACTTAGTGAATATGAGTTTGCTGTGTGTATATAATACCATCTATATTGTACACACAAAAAAAATATATATATATAATGTGGCTTCAGTTAAGGTCAATATCTGTCACATAATTAATCTCAAGACTTGTTCAATTTTATTTCGATAGTAGACTTTATTCCTATTCAAAGATAATGGAAATACCTAGGAAAAGGCACATGCACATATATAACAGTACCTCCTTTGTTTCTTTCAGCTATAAGAATATAGAAAAACATAGTAACACTTCAAGAATATTTTATAATGCATGAAATTTTTTCAAAAATGAATTTTATCTTTAATTATATAAATATATTTTAGAAGAGATGAATATTTTAATATGTATGGCATTTATGAATTTTATTAATAATTCTATTATGCGTCTGTTTTTAAAGTGTATGTTCGGTGTGAAGAACATAAGTTTTAGGCAGTTAGCTTAGAGAAAATGAAAAGGAAACTTTTACTGCTCATTTTTAACTTTTGTTCCAGCCTTACTGTTCTTTCTCCAATGGGAAAAAAGACTCATTATATTTTATGTATAAAAGTTTTTCTGTTTTTATGAGGAACTGTTATCCATTCTCTTCAAACTTGTAGTCAGCAGTGTTTTTCTATGTTATTTAGTGTGATATTGTAAAATCAAATGCAAATAAGGTACCATAACTACAAAAAATCAATTATGACATGTTATTTTCTAGTCTAGCATGTAGATTTAGGTTTTGAAATGTTTATTTCTTCATTAGTTTCAATATTCTCATGGCTAACTCAGATAAACTAAAACTCAGTGTATTATGTGTCGAACTCGATGCATGATTTAAGTCTATAAGGTTGAAAAATTAGTCATGAAGAGATACTTTATTGTTGTATTCCATTGAGTAAGAAAATCTGTATAACATCCATTGCCCTTTTAGATAATTCTTTTTCCAGCTTAATAAAGGATCTCAGTAAAGATTATCAGTTATTTTTGCAATGAAAACTTGACCTAAAGTTGATTTTATTGTTGGCTTTTTTGAGAGAGGTATTAAAATTTTCCCCCTTGACCTCCCTGCACATGCACCACACATGTTGGTTTTCAGTGTAATTTTAAACCAAATTTTTAAAACCACTTATCCGATGCTTATAATTTTACTTTTAAATAACTACAAAAGAAGCAAGTCTCTCTCCCCCCACCCAGCACCTACTTTCTAGAATATTTTTTCCTTTTTCTTGTTTTTAACAATCTCTTGAAAAGAATATCAACGTTCAAGTTTCTTGGGTCAATTTAAACTTGATCAACATAAAAGAGAGGCCTTTTATTCAATTAAATGTAATCATGTTAATATTAGAACATTTTGTATAATTTTAAAGTGGAATAGAATTGGATACAATTTACGGTGGAAATACAGTCATCTCCAACTTTGTAGCTGATTGTTCATTGGCAGTTTGGATTTTCCAGCAAATGCCCTTCGGAGAGAAGTAGAACTTGTTCTCTTCAAGGGATGCTGTGCTCCATCTTCCCATTTCTCTTCCCACCCCCTGAGTGCTTGGTCCACTTGGATAGTTCTGTGGCCTTTTGAAACCCAAGCCCTTAACCACCATTTGCACATAATTGGAAAGTTTGGAGAGGGCTGCATTTTCACTCATCCGAAGGAAGGGCGCTCTATTTCTTACATAAATTGGGCTTCAAGTAGGAGCTTAGGAGTAGCAATCACTGAAGAGCTCCTTATTCTTGATTGAGTTAAGACTTAAAGTCCTGTTTCATTATTTCGTTTGAAGAAAATGATTGGCAATGGCTAGAGTTACATGAAAATGTGATATAAACGCCTTTCAGTGCCAAATAAATGTTATTTTCCTGCTGGGTAGGTGTAGATGGGGAGGTGCCCTCAGATAGTGAAGGCCCCTTACAGTAAGGCCCACCCACTCACTCATCAGCAGGTCTGTGGAGGCCTGGGCTCTCCTTGGTGCCTTTGAAAGGGCAGCAAGAAGGTCTTTATTAGCAGAGAAGATTCCCTTCCCTTCTAGCCATAAATGAGTCCAAAGAGAGAATTTAGTTTATTGCTAGTGTTGAAGTTAAAAACATCTCCTTTCTCAAGTGGTCTCTTAATTAGGTTCATTAGTTTTACAATGTTAATTGTAATTGCTGCAATTCATTTCCTGAAAGGTTTTAAATTTAAAAGGAATACCTCATTTCCCCTATTACTGTGTTCTGAGAATTCTGCAGTAATTTTCACACTATATTTAATTCAGATAATGGATTGTTAATTATAAAGCTTTTTGGAAAGATTAATATAGCCAGAAATTTTTTTAAAATCATGTTTGTCATACCAATTTCTTAATAAGCATTTTATAGGGTGTTTATATAAGAACAGTTTCTTTGATAAGAAAACAAAATTTCAGGGGGTGGCTTTATAGTATAGTGGTTAGCACATCTGCTTTATATGCAGAAGGTCCTGAGTTTGCATCCCAGGTGGAGCCACGAACCATACCCCAGGGGTGCCAGGCCCTATGTATGCCAGGCCCCGGGTGTACCCTGCTAGCCTGTGGCAGGAGACACCCCACCTTCCAGAGATCCAATTCTTAAAGGGAAACGGCAACATCCATAGGTTAGGGGTGGAAGTGGCAGGGGGATTAAAGAGGGAGAGAAAAAAACATTTCAGCGCTCATGTTTAATTCAGTGTTTTATATGACTAAGTCATAGTATTTAAATAATATGATGAGACCACTTTAATTAAAACATGATTCAGAGTCACATGCGGGACATTTTCTGCATCTCTAAACTCAGTGCTTTATTTTAAAAAATCTCCTTCAGTTATCTTCTCAGAGTAAACTGGATGATTAGACCTGAACTAGTTTGAATAGCAGATATCTATTTCATTATTAATACTCAAGAAATATTTGGAGGTTAATAGAACAGTTCTTCAGGAGAAAAACTTGTTTTGTAATTACAAAGGTATTACATGATTACCTGGCAGTGACAGTTTCAAATAGCATAGAAAATACAGGGCTATGCCCCATTCCTCTACTAAATTATGAAATGAATTCTTAATTGTGATGGATAGATTAAGAAAATAAGCTTATTCTTCTCATTCTTGTAACTTAAATTAGATTATTTAGTTTTTGTCTAGGAATGGTAATTGTAATTTTGTTAATTCTCAAAACTGTGTGTGTGTGTACATGTTTTATTTCCTCCTTCCCTCTCCTTTCCTGGGGTTAATTTAAAAAGCTCGAAGTCCTTACAGATACGGAAATAATACTGCCAGTGGCGCATTTAGAAAGTTTAATTTTAACCAGGTACTTAAAACTGCAAACAGACAGAATGACATCAGTTAAGAACACAGCATGTTAGTGAATAGAGGCTTTGTCAGTGCTTTTCTAGACCGGAGCACTGAAATGGAACATTGATTGTTTATGATGTTCATTGAACCCATGTATCCTGCTTGTGCACTCTGCATAGAACTGAGAGCCAGGGTTTCTTGTGTCCTGTGCACCTGCCTTCTGGAGAAGACAGCCTTTCCTTCACACACCTGGAAGAATATGTGTGCCATCTGCTAACAGTGTCAGGCCCAAGGAGTGTGGCTTTCTGGTTATGTGCAGCCTTTCCATGCACCAGCCTGACATGGTTGGACCTATTTTTGTTCCCACATGAGATTTCTTTAACTGCTCTTTAAGAAAGTCACACGAGGCCAGGTCAGTAACGTGGGCACTTCAGTCCTCAGTGTGATTGGTGTGGGTTGTTGCTAGCTACAGCCCTGCAATACGGAGCATCCTGGGAGAATGGAAGGGCAACATGAAATACCAGGAGCAACGTGAACTAACATAGGGTGATGGCAGGAAAACAGAGGAGATAAGCTTGGGGTTCTGTTGAAAGAGAAGTTAGGAAGGTGTAGCACAGGTCAAGATTATTTACCCCCCACCCCCAACTTTACAAGAGATTAAAGGTAGTTACAGAGTCTTAGTGTAGGTAGTGAATTAGAAGTAGGTTGGGGGAAAATAAAGTAGAGCAAAGGGAGAACAAGGGCAAGATATAGACTGAATCCAAAAATGAAGTCAGTTCATAAAATGGATGCCACCAAGCCCTAAGGTGAGCCAACAGTGTGGCTGTAAGTTTCCCAGCAATCATTGTAAAGAGTGATACTCATGGGGTGTTTGATCCACAGGTTGTATAAGACCAAACCAATTATCATAAGGTCCACAGATTTCTGATACTACAACCAGAAATTAACCTCTATGAAGGGAACTTCATGTAGTACGTTGGTATAATGACCAACATCTTCAGTATCACACAGGCAGGTTTATTGACCAATTTCTCCAAATAGGCAGATGGGCATACCCAACCCCAGCCCAATAAACTGCTATTTTAATGGAGGAAATGTGCCTGTTACACATCTGTCTAATATCAAGCTTGGGTTAAATCTAGATTTTGTAGCATCTAGAAGGCTAATAAGCCAGTTGTGTCTGTTTGAAACAATCTGTGATTTTTGAGTTCTTTCTACTGTACTTGAGTGGAATGAGACTCAGTAGTGGACTCAAGAAGACTGGATGGAGAAGTGGGAGAGGAGATAGGTGCACAGCAGACAGTTTGAGATGTCCCACTCAGGACATAAGGCTCAGTCAAGATAGTTTATTATGGCCGCAGAAGTATAGGATGGAATAGTGTCAGGAAAAGAAATGTCTGGTATACTTTTTAATCACAAAACTTCAGAAACATTTTTAAGTATTAATTTATGAAAATTGTGATGTGAGTCATTACCATTTGTTGAACTATGGGTGATTCATATTATTTGCAGATCCCAGTATTGGTGAAGTCACAGTGCTTTCGTGATCATGGACATGCACATGCACAGAGGAGTGAACATTTTGAGTTGCTCCATGTGCAAGTTCCCAACTGAGGTTTAACAAGATGGTATGCTGCCTTCTTGTTTCAGCTCTTACTATAAACAGTTGTCCTTCTAATGGTCTTTTTAGTGCCACATATTGCACAGTTTGTGCTTTTTAGTAATTTCACTGTTGAAAATGACCCCTAGGTACAAAGCTGAAGTGGTCTCTGGTGTTCCTAAGCACAGGAAGGTTTTGATGTGCCATATGGAGAAAATGTATCTGTTAGGGAGGTTTTGTTTAGGCATGAGGTACAGGGCTATTGGCCATGAGCTCAATATGAAATGAATCAATAATATATTCAATTAAGTGTCTTTAAACAGAAGCACATAAGATAAGGTTATGCATTGATCAGTTGATGAAAATGTGGAGAACAGAGGCTCATAGGAACCTAACCCAATACTTCCCCTAGGAACAGTGGTTCCCTAATTCAGCAGTAACTTTATAGAATGTAACTATAGCAAAGAATGAGAATCAATTATGTTTCAGTTAAATGAATAACCAAGTTAAGCAGTAACTGCTTTTTATGTCACAGTTTTTATTTAATAATTCCTAACAAATAGTAATTTCTGGGTGTCTTCTATTCATATGAGCACATATCAGGTGATGCTTTGAAACATTTTACAGTTAAAACTTCACCTTTGGAAATAAGCATAACAATTCCTTGTTAACATATTAGGGACTTTGCAGAAATATTTTGAATCATGTGGTATTTCTTTTACTTAACATGGTAGGAACTTAAAACCCTTTTTTGCAAGGATCGGTCTGACCCCTTTATTTAGGGAAGAGGCCTTCTGCATGTTTGCTTGAGGAATATGACATTAAAAATAACTTTTGGTCTAGTCATTCTTTTTCCTTATGCCAACATATTTAGAGAAAATGTTGTGTTTCCTGCCATGTTTTCTATCTAAATGATGGTCCTTTGATGACACATAAATTACTTGGCCTTTGAATTTATTGATTCAGCACAGGGCTGCATCTTGGGGAGGCAGGAAGCTGACCAGGTGCATGTCTATGAAAGAAGGATCCCAGGGACCCTGTGTTTATACCTGTGTTTGGGATTATTGAAAAGGCCAGAAGAAACCTGGAGCAGTACCATTTCTTAGGGGAAGTTTCCTGTGGTGGTGATTAAAAAATGAAATTCCAGTGGGAAATGGACACTGGTTCTCCACCTCTACCCTTTCAGTCATATGTGATGATTGACAGCTCCTTCCCCAGGTTTCTTTTGGAAGTCTTTAGAATTAAGCAAGGTTTAGGTTGTAGACCTTTTAAAAAACCTAACTTTTGATGTTTATAAGTTTTTAAGTACTTGAGCCTTGGATATGGATGTGCATTTGATAAAGGAGAAAAGAATGTGTGATTTATGTATGTAAATAATACATTAAATTTATTTAAGAGATTTACCAATGAATTCCAAGCACCCAACATTGAGACTGTCCATTGACTTAACAGGAACAACTCTGGCACTTCGAAATGTGGAATTAAGCCAAAAATAAAATTGAGTTTATCTTTCTTTAAAATATTGTCTCAAGTGACATCAAAGCTATTATGCTAAAATCTGAAACCATGCCTGTTTTGGATGCTTTAGAGCCTAAGGAAATGTTCTGTGATGCTAATCATTTGCGTTTGTACATGACTTTTTTTCTTACATTATCTGTTAAAACTTTAAACTGTGAAATATGGCATATTTGCAAAAAAAAAAAAAGCTATAAAATATGCAAGTATAAATTTAACAAATAATATGAAAATCCAAGTCAAAAAATATAACATTCCCATTATGGGTGTTTTCCCCATTGCCTCACCCCCCTTCCCCTCCTGAAAGAAGTAATCACAGCTTGAATTTTGTGTTAATCATTCCCTTGCTTCTCTTTATAGTTTGGCACATGTGTAATTCTAAACAACAGTGTGTTGGTTTCTAAATTACTTGTTCAGTGTCTGTCTTCCCATTTAACTCTGAGAAGAGGAATTGTGTAGATTCTGGTCTTTCATCTGTTCCTAGCCTCAAGCACAGCATTTGGCACATAGCAGGGGCTTAATAAACGTTTATGTATTAAATGAATAAGTAAAAATGTTTATTCTTATAAGAATAAATGTCTAATTTTTGACTAAAATCATATTTGAATAACCATAAAAGAAAGGTAGTTAATATCAAAATTGGTTCTTGGAACATAAACTCAGATTGATGACCGTTAGAACTAGAAGGCCAGTCCCATGCAAATATGCCTGTTTACAAACTAGAAAAGTGAGGCTCGGATAAGTGCTTTGCCCGATGTTATTTAGCTAATGGTGGCCAAAGTGGGGCCAGAATTTACCTCTCCTGCTTTGCCCAGCCTTTTGTATAGGACACACTCAGGATGGTTTTATTTAAGAGATAATACGTAGCTTTCTTCAGCTTAATAACTCTCCCTGGGGAGGGAGGGGGACAACAACAAAAAAGTCTTCAAAATTAGGTTTTGCTATTTGATAAAGTTTCTAATCAATATACAGAATTATGATTATATATATATATATAAATTATATTAAAATGTTAATAGTATATACAATACTAGAATAATCAGAGACTAGGGTTTAGGGTCCCTTTATTGTCAGATGCATTTTTCAAAATACTTGCTGGAACATAATTTTATCATGGTTTATCTAAACTTCGTGGTTCAGTGTGAGAATCTCAAGGCTAAAATAAAAATGGTGCATGTGGTACCACTCAATAACTTAAAACTACAAATATAGCCCTTAACTGATTGATATCCAGATGGTCTTTAGTAGACTCGATACCTGACTTTTTATTTGTGTTCTAAAAGATGACATTTCACAAAGAGTAGAGTCTGGGTTTTGGTATCCGAAGACTCTCCTGACCGACTCCCAGCTGCCCCAGTACCAGGGTGTACACTCGTACACACGTAGAGTGACGGTGTTTTCATGTTACTTTGGCGTGAACCCAAACACAAGACAACATCGGCCCAGCAGAAGTGCAAGAGAGCTGTGGTGGCGGACAGCCAGGCCTGGCCCCTTGAGTAGTACTGAATGCTCAGGACTTGCACATTCACAGGTTAGAACGTGCCCTCAGAAAATACTAGCTATCTCTGTACTTCGTACTTTCAACACGCTTGAAGACTTTTACCTTTCATCTCATCCCACTTAGTTACCTGTGACTTCTGAGGGCCTGAAATTGTGTGTACGTCAGTGTTAATGGAAGTGTCCAGTGTTGATCTTTAAAGAAAAATATCTGTTAGCCAGCTCAGATATTCACGTCTATGACTGCATGAGCCCTGGTGATAATTTATACCTCAGAGGAAAATAAAACTACCTCATGTTCTCAGAGTATTATTTTTAGAGCACTTCTAAATTGTTTGACACCCAACATTTTTCCAAAATTTTAATGTAGCTTTTGTCAAAACCAACTACTTGGTTACGAATAAGTAGAATTCCAAAGGTTGGCACTGATACTGTAAGTGTGGCATGCGATGAATTAATAGCTGTACATTGATTTAGCTGCAACAGAAGAGATTTTCAAGCCAAGTTTGTTCAGTAAGGAAAAATGTGAAGTTTCTGATTTTTGCAAAGGGTGTTTAGGGAAATGAGGACAGTTTGAAGCCTTGAGGAATGTTGTTAAATGTTTATTGGCAGTAGCCTTAAGGTTAGCTGTTTATCCTCTATAACCTGATGATGATGATGACGACGATGATGACGACAATGAAAGCATCAGTAGCTACTGTTTATTGAGTACAGCTGCAAAGTACTTTACAGATGCTGTCTCAGAAAATCATTGTAGCAGCCCTTTGAGTCACATATTCTGATCTATGAATGAAAAAACTTGAGGCTCATATCAGAAGACTGTGATGTAAGATAAAACTTGGATTCAGATCCTGCTTCTACCACTTTTTAACCATGACCTGGATTTTGCCGTTCATAACATGAGGGATAAAAGTTCCCGCTGAAAAGGTGATTGTGAGGATTAAATGAGATAATGTATGTGGTAATGAAATGTAGCTTAAAAAGTACAGCCGGCCCTTCATTTCCATAGGTTTCACATCTTTAGATCAACTGACTATGGTTCAAAAACAGTATTTTTGAACCATGGTTAGGAATTGATGCAGAGGGCTGACTGTGTGCATTGGTCTACACCATTTTATAGAGGGGCATAAGCATCCTCAGATTTTGGTATCTGAGTGACGTCCCGGAACCAATCCCCCACAGGTTCCAAGGGACAGCTGTACACAGTGCATAGTACTGCTGCCATTAATGTTTTTGCCCAAGGTCACACCACTGATAAATGTTGAGCTCAGTTTCAAACCTCAGCTTTGAGCCCAAGCCCCTACCCTTTCGACTTCATAGTTCTACATCTGTTCATAGCAAATTTTCATGTAAACTGGGCCATGTGGTTAGTTTTAGGTTTGTTATGATAAATACAGCACTGAGTGGAGGCAGAATTTCTGGGTTTGAGGTCAGAAATTTTTGTGCACACATGTGTGCTTTCATTGTGGTGTTTGGAACAGATTGATCGGTGGTTTTGTCTTCGTAACACAAAATGGAGCTTTTCAGATGGTTATGAATATTTTGAAAATAACACTCTCTGTATTGTCCACATCAGTTACTTGCATTCTGAGACCACCTCAGCTCACTTGCCTCTCATGATAGAAACTGAGCTTCAGGGCAAAGTGATGATGTATATGAGTGGACATCCCTGAAAAGCAGTGTGTCCTCGCCCTGCATCCCCAAATAGCCATCTCATAATGATTCACTAACACATGCCATTATTGGTGTTTGTATTGTCCTAGCATTTTGTGTTTGGCATGAGAGAGGAGTGTGCAAACCTTAGCTCCATTCTTAATAACCGTGATTCTGAACAAACAACTTAACTTTGGTGGGTCTCAGTTACATTAACTGTAACGTGTGGATCAGAATAATATCTGTCTGCTTTTGAGTTAGCAACAATGCTTGCAAAGTGACTAAATAACACATGTGAAATGATTAGACAATTTTGAGCACCTAGTAGGTGCTCAAAAAAAGTAGGTATTTTAAGCTGGTGATCTGAACATGAAACTTTTGTAAGAATTTTTTCTGTTGTATTTGTGTTGAATCTGTTAATGAGACATATATTCTTCTGCCTAAGTTGCTCTAAATGCAGGTTTTAAGTCAAATAAGCCAAATGCATAATAGTTAGCCTTGATCAGCTGTTTACACGTTCATTTTCAGCTTCAGCATAAATAGCCTTTACCATGAATTCACAGAAATTGCTGAGAATTCAGGATCTTAGCCTACTGCTGGGATTAATCTCTTTTCAACAGACTGACTGTCTAGAGAATATCCATAATGCTATAAATGAAAACATATGTTACTATAACTGGCAGTGGGGAAAAGGAAAAGGGAGCCGGGGGTTTCAGAAACTACTTCATAGACGAGAGCTGCTAGCTGGAGCTAGAGAAGAGAAAAAGGTCCATTCGAACAGAGTTCCTTTTATGGCAGTCCCTTTTTAAAAAGATTTGTTTGCATTGAAAAGCAGAGGAATGAATTTTTATTCCTAGAAGAAATTTATGAAACAACGAATTTTCAAAACAAAAAGAATTTAGTTTCATTTGAGAAATGAGATTTTGGGTATGTAGGGGGAAGCAAGAGTGGGGAGGTCTTTTTTAGGCCTCTTTGACTATCCCAGATAAGCTCGATAAATGGACAAGGCAGAAAATTAAAAAGGAGAAATTGTTGGTTTTGCAGTTTCCTTGTAAATGCAAAAGTGGTTGCTGTGTAATCATAAAATCCACTGATTTGCTGATAACTTAAAATATTATGAAACAGAGCTCTTTAATTGAATTTACTTTCATGGTTGGTTTTGAAAAATGCTAGTAATAAGAATTAGTTGAAAGTGTATTATATTTGTTGCCTATTTTAAAGCTCTCCTACATAGCAGATTTATTGTAGTTAGTAAAGGGTGATATCATAACTTCAACTGTTTTAGTTAAAAAAAAAAAGTCCCCTTCAGAAAATCTGATTCCCAGCTCATTGACTATTCATGACCTTTGTAGATTTCTTATACCATATGTCAGGCAGAGATCATGTGGGAAAGGTCTCTTTTAATTCCAATAAAAGGAGGTAGAAATATTTAGCTGGAACTGTAGGTCTTTGTTTGAGCATCATCTAGCTTTCCTCCCCACCTCCTCAAATCCAGAACAACATATTTGAATATTAGAAGCATCACTAACTAACAATTAGAGCAATAACGCTTTTGGTGGGCAATTTGGCAGCTAATCAAAAATCTTAAAAATGCGCACAGCTTTGCTCCAATAGTTTCACGTCTAGGAAGTGCTTTTACAGAACCAAAAGAAATAAAAAGCCCATTGAAAGATATTCATAAAAGTGATATTAATACAGCAAAACCATGAATCCACTTGAATTATTATTTACTCACACAGAATTTGACATAACTATTAAAATAAGTTTTTATTTCTATTTTGAATAAAATTTGAGTATGTTATACTGTGTTTAAAGTAGTCATTATTTGAAATCTGAGGTTTTTTATTAGATTATTCTGAATTCCTAAAACCAAGGGAGCTCTATAAAATGTATGCATGGTAGAGACAAAGCAAAATGATGGTTGCTGAAGACTGGAGGGAGGGGGAGTTTTCATTTAATGGGTACTCACTCAGGTGCAGTTTTGCAAGACGGAAGAAGAAGTTCTGGAGATGGATGGTGATGATAGTTGCATAACAGTGAGAATGCCTAATGCCACTTTAAATTTAAAAATGGTTAAAGTGACAAATTTTGTGTCATATAATTTTACCACAAATTTTTAAAAAAGGAAATGTAACAATAAAGAGCGATTAGTAATAACAATAACAATTTTAGAATTGTGTGTGCTGGGCATTACCCACCAGGGGAAAGATTTGCTCTCTGCAGGAAACTTTTGTTTTCAATTATAAATATTTTAGTATGTATCCCTTAAAAGATCAGTTTTTTCAACACAATTACTATACCATTCATTATCACACCTAAAATGCTTAACAAAGATTTGTTAACATTATGAAAACAAAGAAAAACTTTATTAAAAAATACAATAGTTATTTATTCCTCTCAACTTCCTCAAGCTTTTTTTGGAGATGGGGGGTTCACCTGTGTATTTAGAACACTGCTGGCCTTGGCAGTGTCAGTAATCTGATACAATAGAATGTGTTCTGGGAGCTTTGGACATCATAGGATTCTATGAAGGGGGAGGGAGAGTGTGCTAGGATTTGCTAATCTTTCTTACTGACATAGTGTAATCATGCGAAATTAAAAATATGCATTTTCTTTTTCCTCTTCTGCTTTCTATCATCTCATCCTCTACTGCCTTTTTGTTGCTCTTTATATGTCTGTTCGAATCCCTCTTTAAGAAGTAGGACCCTAATTGATGTATGGCTTTGGTGAAGATACCCAAGCTAAAGCCTTCAGTCTCTCAGATACTGATGTGTTTTATTCATTATTTACCTAATGAATAGGACTTGGTAAGAGCAGGATGTGAAATCCTCCCAGTCACACTATGTTTTTTCCTTCTGCCCCTGAAAGAATCTTTGAATTCCTAATATTAGCTGATTAAATAAATTACAGGGCTTCTTTCCTCATTTCTTTTATTATTTCTGACTTAGGATACTAACTATTTGCCCCCAGTGGTTCTGGAAAACATGAAAAAGGCATAATATATTATTTTGTGTGTATTTACTCATTACTCATCTGATTCTCTAAAATATATAAGGCTCATCTTGTATTTCAAGATGCTATTATTCACTCTGTTGCCTATTGGTAAAACATTGCTTCATTTAAAATGTTTTTCTGCTTTCCTTCATTTATTTCATTAAAAAAAAAATAGTAATGCAAGGTTCAGCCAGCGTGGCCTCCTTCATCTATGTTGAGTTGAGCCATCGGAAGTATTCACTTCCTCCTGGATGAACTGGGCAAGCCTGTGAAAGATTGATGTTACAGCACCTGTAGGTCTGGAGCTCAACTCAGCTCAACTCTGGGCCTATGAAAGCAAAACATGAGGGTTAATGGACCTCAAACTTGGCCACAGTGCTTGTGTTGGTAAAACTGCCCTCCTAGACCCCCTCCTTCTCCATTTGCCTTTTAGGCCCTTGTTCTTGGAATCTCTGGTGCTTTAGCTAGCTGCTTGTTCATGTTTCCCCAAGGCAGTGAGTTCTAACACACAAACTGTGTTCTGGCTTTAATTGCCCTGTTCTGCCAAGAAGCTGACCAGTGTTTGAAGTACACTTCTCATCTCTGCTCGCCAGGTTTACCAGGCCAAGAACAGTGTTAAATGAGGCCACAGACAGGATGCAACACAGCCCCGCCGCCTGGAGAGTCAAGGTCCTCGGTATTAATCAGTTCAGCAGGGAGGCAGGAGGAGAGGGCTGTGGAAAGGCTTATGTGATCTGAGACTTGTGTTCACATTTAATTCCTGCTTTTTGGGGATGTTCACAAGGGCGTGTTAGACTCAAGGATGGACAAGAGTAGCGGTTGTCCAGAGGAAGATGGGATTCTGAGATCCCCACCTTGTGGGAATCAGTGTTGCTACTGGAGTGTGTTGCTTGGTGGTCTCATACCTTTGTTCTATAGGTGAGGTCTCAGCGCTTCAGAGGGGAGATGCCTTGCCTGATGTCCCATTGGGAAGTACTGGCCCTCACCTATGGACTGCTGAGCAGTAGGGATTTGTTGTGAAATGGCCCATTCTTGGGGAGAAAATTCCTGCCTTGCAGAAAGAAATCCTGTTATCTATCTGCCTCACCTCCCAGTGAATGCATCCTTTTGTTCTGTAACCTTTCTCTTTTGACCAGACAACATTCTTCTTCATAGATTGAAATCAGCTTCCATAAATCTGCATGACTGTGCTTCTTGGATGGAGAGCTTTGCTCTTTTTTTTTTTTTTTAATGGAATGGAGATGGGGTGGAATCATATGTGGGAAGGAGTTTATGGTGTTGTAGGAAGAGCATTTATAGATGCTTGTGAAAATATCAGTTTCTCATATAGATGCTATCTTTTTTGATGCGTGTGGAGAAAAGAAAAAAGAAGCAACACATGGTCTGAATTCCTCTGTGCAGATGATTCTTGAGTAGCCTTCCTTGTGCTAATTTTGTTTCCTACAGGCTGATACCACATTATTCTTATTTGCCAACTATTCTTCCTGCAGGCTCCAAACATGTAATGCTCAACATACTCGGCTTCTTTTAGGGACATTTAAGCAGCTGGAGGAGGGTGGCTTATAACTTTGATTTCCCTCTGTTGTTGGGGTAGATCCTCAAGTGTTTTTCCACTAAGATTGTGGAAAGCAGGGCTCATTGAAGAGACTAGCAAAGATCTCTGGTTAAAATAGAAATGAAAAAGATCGAGTTATAGTTTTAATGGAAACTGGCCATTCCAGGCATGCGTTCATGGAATCCATACATTTTGTGTTCACTGGAGGTATCCTGATGACATTACCAGCATTGAATTATTGTGTTAAAGTGTTCAATTTTTTTTTTCCCAAAAGTAGAATTGGAGCAATGAGAATAGAGCCTCTAATCTGTGAGACCCAAGGTTGATTTACCAGATCATTTGATTACTGTTCATTGGGATGTGGAGGGGTTGGGTATATGTGGGGAGAAGCCCAGGATTACTATGGTGTAGTGTAAATGTTAATAGGTTGTAACATTAATAATGAGAGATGAACTAAGTCTCCTAAGTGTTTGAGCCATTTTTACCATGTTAACTTCCTAGTATAGTTTCATTTTAAACACTGTTTTTGTATTTACAGAGTTTTTTTATCTAGAATCTTTGGGCATCTCCTAAAAATACAAATATAAGGATAGTTATTACTGAATTGAGATTTCTAGAGAAAAATTTGAAACAAATATCCATAAATAGACTAAATAAATAGAAGATGGTATATTTAAACCAATACTATGCCAGAGTTAAAGGAATAAACTGATTATAGATATCACATAGATTTCAAGAACATAATGTTGGAGCAATACAGAGTATGATTTAATTTATATTTAAAATTCATAAATAGAAAAGGCTCTCTATATTTCTATAGATGCAGAGCGTATGTTTATGAAATAGATTGGAAAGACACAAAATATCTAATAGCGATTGGTTCTTCAGCTAGGAAGATGGAATAGTGATAATCTTAGCCATAATGTTTTATTTTTATACTATTAAAAAAGACCAGAATTCAATGTGACAAAATATTGTTATTTCTGAGTGGCAGATATATGATTACTTTTTAAAAAATCATTCTTTGTATTTGATTCTTATGAAAACTGTTCTCCAAGAAAAAATTTCTGTGCCCATTATTTGAAAATTATAAAATATTGAACAATATAAAGAAGAAAATAAAAACCACTTGTGGTCTCATATTAAATTATGTAGCTTAAATAACACTTTGGTGATTGTTCTTTGAAAAGTTTTTTTTTAAAGGAATAGCTAATTTTATTTACAAAAATCTAACCTCATTGATATCCAACAGTATGGGATTGAGTAAATAACACTGTATGCATAAAACTGTTCTCTAAGCATTACATGATATTTATTTTCTTAGAATTGGTCTCATATTTGGTTATGAATCTGAACCTTCTACACTGTGACATCCTATTGGTTTTCCTTTTCTCATTTCTTTTCAGGTTTTTCATCCCATCTTTTTATGAGTTCTTTCTACCTGGTCTGGAAATTAAGTAACTTTTTTGTAAGCATTGGCACAACCTTGATTCTAACTTAGACTTAGTCACCGATTCACTTGTGGCTTTGGGGAAATCAGCTACCTTCATCCTTGAATAAATCACTATTCATCTCGAGCACCAAGCCCTGGATGAGGGAAGAGCAGCAAAGCACCAGACAGGCATAAGCCCAACGCCCACAGAACTTTGGGTGCCTGCCTCTGTCCTGGTTTCCTCATCTACAGAATGAAACGAATACTTTCCTCATCTTCGACAAGCAATTTAGGGAGTACCTGGAGAAATACCCTTGGCATTTGTACATCTTGGCAAAATACATCTTCTATCTTTCACATTTTCCTCTACAGTGAAAAAGTTCCATCTCTGATTTTCCAACTGCGTTACCCAGTGTGCTGGGGCATGGCCTTTGCATATGCTTTTTCTAGAAAGCTTTTCTTATATGTTCTCCCTTACTCTCCTGCCCCCTTCCAAACCTTGCTCGGACATTATCTCATTTGGCACATTCATGCCATGTCTCCATATTTCTAAGATGTGGTTTGTTTCTGAACCTTACAGTATTGTCAGTGCTTGCTTGCATAGTACTGTACGGTCCAGACTTGAGCTCATTCACGGCAAGTTGCAGGTCTTAGTTAACAGTGTAATCCTACTAGATGCCAAGCACAGGCCCTCCCATCCCAGGTACTCAGAAAGTGTCTGTGGAGATGAACCGCATCGAAGGCACTTCAAAAACTGTACAGCGCGAAGCATATGAAAGGTGGTGTCATTGAGTGTATCTGAATGTGGTGTTTTTGCCTCCCTGGGCCTAGCTAGGTGTTACATTGGACAGCAGAATGTGATCTTTTTGTGTTAGCAATGCTGATCACAGCATGGCGCACACACATTTCCTGGTGAATTGATATAAGTCTAGCAAATTCACATCCAGCTATGTAGCTATGTAGAGTTGGGTGATTTCAATTGTGCTTCTCTGACTTATACCCAGCCCTTAATGCTGCTAACGGTGTTTCTTCTAAAAGTGAGTATTTCAGCCGTACTTTCAGCAGCATGCGTACCGGGCTTCTGTTCTGCTTGAGGCTCTGGATCCTGTCCGGGTGGGGCTGCCGTTTTAGAACTCGTGATGGTGGAGGCAGATGAAGTTCTAACTCCATGTGTTAAAGCAAATGTCCGTGCGTTGCAACTAGTTGATTTCCTCTCTGACAGGTCAAGTTCTTTGCCCTGCCAGGATAATCCCTTCATTCTCAAGGGTGATGTTGATCGTTCTCCCTGACAGTAAAAATAAACTGAAAACAGCCAAATGACTTTTAAGTGCTCCCCCTCCTCCCCATTTTTCTCCCCAGCATGACTGACTAATGAGAGTAAAATTAGTGTTAAGGGGCATGAAGTTAATAGATGCCATTTGCATCAACCCATTTCTTTATAGATAAGAAGCGAGGCCTAGTGAACATAAGTAATCGAGAGGTTAGTGTTCTGTTTTAAATGGGTTTCTAGTTCACTTTAGCAATGATTCTCACATTATATAATTCCAATCCTGTTTAATCTATCTAAAAGGCAGCAAGAGGGAAGCGGGCAGAGGGTGAGGCATTACTTTTGGTGTCAAAGATCTGGGCTGAAATCCCAGCTCTGCAGCTGTTGAGCTGTGTGGCCTTGGGCAAGTTTGTCATCAGTGCTTCATTGTCCTTCTCTGTAAAATGGGATTAACACTACATTCTTTGAAGGAAATAATAGAGATAAGGCACCAAGGCTGATCAGCTTCACCTCAGCCCTCACTGATGAAAGTTGAACATTAACACAGAGCTTACTCAGTCACTTGGTTGGTAAAGAAGTGAGAGATCTGGGTTAGTTGTGAGTCATTCTTTGGAACAACCACTTTTGGAAAGTTTTCTGAAGACACAGATTTTAAACCAGTTTCCAGAATTTCCAGCTATTACATTTAGATTAAAGAATGAAACCAACTCCAAGAGGCTCTTTAATTATTAATGAAACCTGTCATTGAAAACTATAAATGGATAGAGCAGAGGCACCAAGAAAGGGGTTATTTTACTGAAGTGTTTAACAAATTAATGTAGTAAGAAAATATATTTTTACGTAAACAGTGAGGTTTAGCCACAGGCTAATTCTGAGACAAGGGCTGTTATGTTTTTCCTAAAGATCCCTCTCACTCTGATCTAATCCTTTGGTTTTGTGGCATCATGGGGCAGACTGATTGCAGTTGCCCTAGGAGCTTGTTTTCCTGCATCACAGTTACTGCTTTGAGTAAACTTGGCCTCTCTACCTTTATCTGGTTATTGGTATGGATGTGGGAAGTCTGGGATTTGTAAATACAGCCCATCTCTCCTTTTGATGATGATGTAGATGCTGTCCATAGCCTGGCTACCTCACTCCAGATATTTTAGGTCAGACCTGTACTTGGCTTTTCTCTAGGTCCTCTGCTTTAGCCAGTGGGTGCAGAAGCCCCGGGCCCCTTTCTCTGCTAGGACACTGGATGGTGCATGCATAAAGGGCCTGGTGGGTGGTTGCTGATAGGACCTTTGGATCCTTCCGCTAATCTGATTTTTTTCCCTGTGGGGAAAGATTCCAGTTCACTAGGCTGAAAACAGGCTAAAGGGATGTGCTCTTCCTTCACAAGCTGTCAGGCGAGGTCAAGAGAAATATGACAGGAATCCAAGCAATGTCTCTGCCCTCACACAAAGGACTCTAGGACTCCCTGGAACTAACAGAGCTGGTTTCTAGTGATTTCTGACTACTGTTTTCTAGTCCTTTTGGTTTACCTGCAGTACATCTCATTTCCTATCTAAAAATGAAATAGAAAGTTGAGATTATGTCAAGGGACTAGTAAATTATAGCTTCTCATATGCCAGATCCGACCCACTGGCTAGGAGTGGTTCGTGTGTGTGTGTGTGTGTGTATGTGTGTGTGTGTTTTAACTTAAAATGAATTTTAATTGTGCTAAAATACATATTCCATAAAATTCACCATCTTAACTATTTTTAAGTATAGTGTTAGGTATATTTACATTGTTGGGCAGATAATGTCGAAAGCTTTATCTTGCAAAACTGAAACTCTATGCCCATTTACATTTCTAAATGGATAAAAAAGTAAAAAAAGTATTTCATGACGTGAAAATGACATGAAATTTACATTTCAGTGTCCATAAATAAAGTTCTGCTGGAACACAGCTCTGCCCATTCATTCATTCACCTGTTGTCCATGGCAGCTTTCGTGCTACAGTGGCAGAGTTAGTTGATGGTCACGATGAAACCATATGGACTGCAAACCCTAAAATCCATACCATCTGGTCATATTATAGGAACATATATCTGATACATATTATCGAAAATGTTTGCCCAAAGCAAATATAGTTGACTTACAAGTTTTATTGATCTTATATTGTGATCTAAGGGGCCCTGTATATATAGCATTATTGTGGATCTGTAATATTTTTTTTAAAATTGCTAATTTATTGGCTTTGTGTTTTTACAGCAATTAAAATTGTTGTAAAAATGCACTGCCCTGGACCTTTGATAAACTCTGTCTGAATCAGTCAACCCCATAGAAATCCATAGAAATGAATCTTTTCCACTTGCAATTCTGGTGATGACCGTAAATGTAATGAGCTACTTTTTTTTACTGTCTTTGTCTGTGAAAAGGGATATAATTAGCTATATGGATAACCCAAATGTAAACAGAATGATTCTAATAAATTCCTTTAACATAAGAGGAAAATGAGCTCAAATTTAAAAGTCCTCCCCATTCATTATTTTCAGATGTTAAGATGGGCACTCACTCTAGATGATTCCAGTTATTGGTGTTTCTCAAGCCGAGTGCTGTCTGAATGATCTCACAGCAGCCCTCTAATGTAAATGGAGCAGACGTTGGTCTCTGCTTTTGGCAAAAAGAAGGGATTTGTCAGACTCCAAAATCAAGAACTCAAATTGAGAGCCAAAGGCTCAAATACAGGTATTCTCCCAGAAAGAATTTTACTTTTAAAAAACTAAGATGATTGTGGATTTGTGCGTTTCACTGATGAATCACCAGGGATTACTCTCCCCTTTCCTGGAGGCTGTTACCATTGTCTCAGTTTGGACAATACACCACCTCTTTCTCATTGGTTGTCACAGTTACTTCTTTCTTTACTCCTTTTTCTCATGTTTCCAACTTCTGTGTAATGGAAACAAATCATCCCAGATCTTTCACTGGGCTTGGATGTGGAGGTTGTTTTAAGCCCTTCTAGAGCTCAGAAAATCCCATGGTCATCATGGGTGTTTGTGTCCCCTTAAATCTTATCAGGCTTACCTTTCCTCTTATCAGAGACTCTCTCTCTGCTATTCGTGTGAAGCACTAACATTATTTGTATGAACACGTAGAAAATCTAATTAAAATTTATAGGACTTAAAACATACAGAGAAGTAGACACTTATCATTTATATACCCATTTCTTGTATTCAACAATTAACATTTGCCATATTTGCTTCATCCACCCACACACCCATCCATCCATCCATCCATCCATCCATCCATCCATCCATCCATCCATCCAACCATCCAACCATCCAACCATCCAACCATCCAACCATCCAACCATCCAACCATCCAACCATCCAACCATCCAACCATCCAACCATCCAACCATCCAACCATCCAACCATCCTTCCTTCCTCCCTCCCTCCCTCCCTACCTACCTACCTACCTACCTACCTATATCTATTGTTAAATCTTTTAAATGTACATTACAGATATCAGAATCTCCACTTTCCTTTTTAAAAATAATCTTTAAATTGAAGTATGTGACATACAAAAACTACACATATACAGGTGACAGTTGTACAGCTTGATGAGTTTTCACAAAACCTTCACTCTTAAATATTCTAGAGGGCGTCTCCAAAAAATAAGGATAGTCATGTAACCAGAGTACTATGAAACTCAGTTTTAATGTTAAAATTCTTGGGACAGGAGGTGATCATGGACTAACATATTTAACTTTGTAATGACAACTTGATTGTGTACCTTGTTGCTGTTTGTTAAGGGGACGGGTTAAGGAAGAGAAAACTTAGTTAAAAAAAAATTTTTTTTTGTAAGTTGACTACTTGTATCATATTGCCTGAGTAAGTGGGGTTTTGATAAAGAATCCAGTTTCGGGTAAGAATAAAGGTCAATTGTTATTTATTTAAGACCTACCATAGATCCAGCTATACTGCTTTTAATCAAAAGGTTTTGAGAACAGGTAATTTTATACACAGGGGAAAATACGCAATCATTATTCCCAGGTAGATTTAGGTTACTTTTTAATGGTTCACTTCACATTTGACCACTAGGAAAACATATAATAAGCCATAATAATCCTTTCCCATTTGGTCAGAGTCCCTCACAGGTCTCTATCGAGATCAAGCTTGTTCACATATCTTAACACGTAACTGGTAAATTTGGCTTGTGCTTATTTTCCAAGAGCTCTTGTAGGCTGCCCTAAATTCTTTCTGTGGGCAATTCTTTCTAGGTTGCACATCTGGTTTTAAATCTGTATATGCACGGACTTGGTTGGGTCTTGATTTTTAAACTGTGGTTTATGATGCCTCCGTATATTTTTCTTGGAAAAGTCTATTTTGTTAAATGTTAAAAATGATGACTTCTCTCCCCTCCCACATGTCGAGCAGTATGTGGGATCTTCAGCGTTCTTTTGTGTATATGTAAAACTGATGCTCTCACAGACACCAGCTTCACAGTGGCCTGACTCAACTTACTGAGGAATGGTGAGAGCTTATAATCTATCATAATCTATATTAATTGTATAGTCAAGAGTGATTATTGTCATTGTCATCAGTTATATAGCCAACTTTCTTATTTGGTGAGCAGAGTTCTCTTAATCTAAGAGTTAGAAGAGCCCACAAACTGTGAAAGTGTGTTTTATTTTTCTCTTTTTTATTAGTGGGACATTCATTTGAGGCAGTATGGAGATAGTGTGGCGACCTGAAGAAAGCAGTGACTAGAGATCAGAAGGCCAATGTACACATCTAGGAAGCTACATAATTTCCTCCTGCTTCACACTGTTGCCCCCTGAATCAGAAATCATGAAGTGAGAAAGGACAGATCAAAGTTATTCAAGCTCTCTTTTTGAGAATATTATAAATTTTACTGATGTCACAATAATTTCCTAATCAGGATGAGAGAAAACAACCTGCTTAAAATTCTTTAAGGAGGCAAGAGAACTGTTTTTTTTATTCGTAAATATTTGAGAGAGTGCTATGGTTTAGACACTATGCTAGATGTTAGGGAAACAATGCTCAACGAAATAGACCTGGAATCTGCCCTCATGAAACCTAGAGTTTGGAACTGCACCAGTGACTATATATATTTTTTCGCATACAGATGAGAGCAATGAAGGAACTACTTGGTGTCACTTGTTAAATGCTCCACAGTTTGCCAGGTCTTGTCATATGTTGACAAGACTGTATCTCATAGACTCATCAGTGTAAGATGAGTCTATCTCATTTTACTCTAATGACTATATATTATTTTTAAAGTACCACAAAATAGCCCTTGTTGCACTCTGGTTTAAAACAACCAAAAAGCCCAACAGTTCTTACAGAGAATAATTTTATTTTTATTTTTATTATTTATGCCTATAGCGCCTGGTCTTCCTAGGTGGTTTCCCATCCAAGTACTAACCAGGCCCGACCCTGCTTAGCTTCCAAGATCAGACATCAGGCTTGTTCAGGGTGGCATCGCCATACACCATGGACCATGGCTCCACTGGGGTGTGAATCCAGGACCTTCTTCTTGTAAAGCAGATGTGCTAACTGCTACACTATGGAACCACTGCCGAATAATTTTAACTAAGAGGCAGTTTTAACTTTGGGACCAACTCCTGAAATGCATGCGTTTCAGTTTTTCCTCTAATTTACTTTGAGTTTTGGGAGCTTAAGGGATCTTTGTATATTTAAGTCTCCAGTGGCCTGATGTTAAAGTGCAAATATATGGGAAGAACTTCAGTTAATAGGTTGCAGTTTTGCCATTTGTGTAATCAATTGGTAGTGGCTGCTTGGAGTATCTTGTCCTAAAGGATATGGAATTTGAGTTCAGAGTCCAAGGCACTGTGCTGGATTAGTGATGTCTTGCTGGAATGGCATAATGCCACAATTGCCCCTCCTTCATTTGAGCTTTTGTCACCTCACGTTTCAGTGATAATTAGTGAGGATTATAAGGAATGGACTCAGAGTGGAGCTGGGAGGGCAGAAAGGAGATACTGGTTGGACTATGAGAGGGCACCAGAAATAAATATTTTCAATTTTGTGTAGAGCTAGAAGGTCCCTGGCCACCCTTGAGCATAAGCTATGCAAGAGCCAAGACTTAGTCTAATATTTTGCCCACAGTAGTGTCAGACCTAATAAGCATTCAATAAGTATTTATCAGTTAATGAATAAAATCATAAAGTTTATTGCGTACATAGATCTTGCGAGAGAGCAGATGTTATTTTCTGTATAGGGAAATAGAAATTCAGAGACCACACAAACTGAGCTTTGTGAAGACTGTTTCTAACTTCCCAGAAAGAATTCAATAGAGGGACCAGCAGAGCAGAGAGTTGAAACTAGGTTTGTCTCCTGGCGAAGCTCATCTTTTTTCCACTACAAAAGAAAATGAAAGAATGATTTGTAGGCTGGTGCCAGATTTTAGGCACTTAGTCTCTTTGTTTTAAAAAGTGGCAAAACCTATGATTTTACATGGTATCAAGTTTGCTAGGTGTAGCTGTTAGTCTTGGTCACTTCTAAGAAGGCATACCCTTTCACTAATGCACACATAGATTTGCTTCTTTGGGATAAATTTTTTTCTCATCAGACTTTTTCATTATTGAGATGGCGTCCCACAGGCTTGGTCATTTTGTCAGTGTGATCTCCGTAGAGAAAAAATTAAAAGACTTGAAAACAGATTAACGAGAAAGATGTTCAGGCAGTCTGTGGAGCTTTCTGTGGTGCGCACACACACATGCTTGGGTTAGAAAAAGTAGTGCTGGCCGGTCAGGTTTCTCTTTGTCTGACACGTAGAGTTTCAGGGCCTTCTAACTGACCTTAGGGTTTTACTTTCCTCTTCAAGAGACTGAGGGAGGAAAGGGGCCATTATTTATTTAGTCATTACATCTAAGAGAAGAGCTTGTTGGAAAACTTTTACTTTAAAAAAAAAAAACTATTAGCATAAAAACAGTATTCTTTTTAAGACTTTTTCTCCTTCCTTTCTCCCCACCCCCATTCCCATTTCACAAAATCAGATCCCTGGGTGGTGTATTGAGAGGATTTCAGTCTAAACATTAAGTAGCAGCAAAATTATTACTAATCAGCTCTCATGTTGGTCTCGACCATCCAAAATCTTAAATGTCCCCCTCCCAAAAAAAAAGTACCAGTATCATTCAAATAAGTAAAAACCTCTTTTAAAATGGTAGGATTTTCTCTGCATATCAAATTCATTTGGTATTCAGATCAATTCATTTCTCTCTTAAGGTTTTAATTTAGTTCAGATAATAGATACTTGGCTGTAATACAGTTTGTTAGTTCCCAAGTAATATGATTTCATTAAAAAAGCAAACTTTAGCCACATGAAATTATTCATCTTGCTGTCCTTGAGTGAGTCTGTGAATTAGTTTTGTGATACAGGGCAGCATTCATCTGGCAGATAGCTTTCCAAAGTAACACTGCAGCAGTGAGAAGAGGTCTGAGGCGAAGGTTCCACTTAGGGGTTCTGTAATAAGTTAATGCCTTAGCTTAGTCTCTAATGTCACAGAAGTTTACAAACAACACCAGTGAGTGAATTCAAGTTCTTGTCATTCAAAAGTAGACTCAGCACACTGAACTGTCTATGCATGAAATAAATGATATCTGGGATTTGCTTCCACATAAAATGGGTGTGTGTGACTATCATTAGGGACATCAATGAAATAGGATTGGCCATGGGTTGATCATTGTTGAGGTTGGGTGATAATTTAGTATACATTTTACCATATTCTGTAATTTAAAATTTTAATGCATTTGCTTCCCTAAAGGCAAAATCTGACAAGTTTCTAGGGAGGAAAATTCTTGGCCAAATAGAGTAATTTGTAGCATTTTGAGATTGTGAAAGGAAATTGTCCCTCCTTCCTTTTTAGTACCTCTTTTTAAAGACTGAGCCCAACTATTGTGCCAGTATAAAATGTCCTACTTTCCAGTCGAGTGGTTGGCATTGGTGGCCAACCAATTTCAGGCCTGAGAAGAGAATAAAGCCTTAGACTGATGAATGGCTGACATCTAACCTCCTGGTCACTTTCCAGGCTGGAGGCAGTGCGATTTGTGTAACGTTTAAACAGAATTGAGAAACATAAACCACTCTTTCATGCCTGGATTTCTTAATGCATTTTAAAAGTGTTTTCATTGAGAAGCTACAGAAATTATGATTTGCATGTGAAACTAACAAAGAGGTAGGGAATGTGATGGGTATAATCATCAGAGGTCATAAGTGACACTGGGCGATCTCTTCTTTCTTCTCAGGCCTGTGAGCAGATGGAGTTCCACTTTGTTTGATATTGACAGCTCTATGTAGCATTCTTAGAGGCTCATAGGATGGCGGGTCCAGCCGGCACTGATGGCTCTATGCTTGTCACTAGTGTCATTAAGCATAACTGGAGGCTGGATTGCTGTATTCAGTCTTCCCTTCATTAATGTACTTGATGGAATGAGGACCTAAATGCCATAGATGAGATCAGTTTCTAGATTATTGAGTATTTCAGAGTCTGAAAAAGACATTTAGAAACATCAGAGTCCACTGATTTTGCCTGGGGTGTCCAGGATTTGTAACTAGTGTTATAGAACAAGGATTCCCCTTGGGTACTGTGTCCAACTCTGCTTCTTTAATAGAGCTATTGATTCATATATTACAGCATAATGGTAACAGGAAAAGCAGAATGTGAAATTATACGTAAATCTTAATCATAAAACCTATATGAAGATGTTGCACTAGTAAACAAAAGAGAAGACCTAAACACATTTATAAATAATTGTTTCAGGCAAATGGAATATGGGTATTTTTTTCTTGTTTGAAAGTATCTTTAATGTTATATTGTTTTACAGTTGGATTTTTATTTACAGAAGAATTAAAATAAGTTGGACTTCTACTATTCAAAAAGTTCCAAAGATGGAATTTTCCTATGTTAGCAGCACAATGGTTTAAAATAGTGGTTAGGTTCATAGGAAGAATAAATGAATTCATAATGTAATCAAATGTAAAAAATCAGTGTCACCTCAAACCCTGTACTAGGGAGACGGGCTTCCCACCACTGCCACCCACCACCCACAATGGGTATTTTTCCAGCAAGACTGAGTATGAGAGGAAGATTAGAGGGAGAAGAGTCCATTACTGTGCACATGTAGGACTGTTTGGTATTCTTTTCTTAATTTTAAGATTTTATGATATTTAGTTTGGATGGCAAAACCTTATTGACATGAAGCTTCAACATTATAAATACAGATAATTCATTTTGCTAAAAATGATTTGTCAACCCAAATCAAGATATTGTTCCAGACCATATCAGAGCTCTTGGATTTCTGTAAGAAACATTTAAATTTACTCATCATTTATAAAAAAGAATATCCATATCCACATCAATTGGTTTTATTTCTTCAACGGGCAGTTCTTGAGTACTGATCATGCCCATGTACTGTAAGGAGATGGGAGGTGGTGGTACTGGGGAATTAAGTGAAAGCTCACTGTGAGCACCTGGATCCCACCTTGAAGATAAGTTTGTGCACTAGGGGCAAAGCTTTGGACAAATTCAGTGGAGTGAGTCTGGTTTCCTTGGGCTTGTTTTGACCACATGGCTGCTATTTCAATTTCTCAAGAACAAGGCATTTGGTTTCTCTGGTGCGGGCGTTCCCAGTCTTCACTGTCTCTTAGAATCACTGAGGAATCTTGTAAAACACACACAGGCCCGGATTCCACCACCAGAAGTTCTGATTCACCTGGTCGGGAGGGGGCCTTGGCATTCGTAGTTTTTATGAGCTTTCCAGGTGATTCTAACATGCAGCCAGGGTTAAAATCCAGTGACCTGGTAGATAACAGGACATTGTTTTAAATTGAGCTTAAGGAAAAAATTGTGACTATTAAAAAGGGGTGTGTTTTTTCCCATAGGTCCTTAATGAGACTTTAATAGTGAGCACAGAGACTGTGTAAAAGCTTTGTCTAATCTCTAGCAGTTCTTTCCAACCTTGTCTGCATATTAGTGTGTCCTCGGAGGCTCTTAAAAAATACCAGTGCTTTCCGCCACCTCCCACCCCAACCCATTCTGAAGGGCATGTTTTGGGACTGGGCAGTGCAGCATGAGTATGCACGCATGCGTGACTGTAATTCCTCAGATTACAATGTGCAGACAGGGTGAGATCCAGTGCTTTATTTGAATGCTATCTACCGTCCAGGAGTAGCTATTTGAATATTAACAATATGTATTTATTAGCATAATTACTGTTATCTGGCAATAAATATGTAAAAGGCTCACAGGACTTGCTAAATTTAACAGTTTCTAAATACTACTTTTAGCAGTTCCTCTATTCTAGTTTTCTACCTCCTAGTTTCATAGAATATGTAATAAATTTAAAAACGTGAATTGTGAGCATTTCTAAAGGCTTTCTGATGCCTACTATGACTAGACTGCAGTTTTTAAATCATTTTAATGTTATTTATCACCATTGACAGCATAGTAAATATTAAGTTTATACATGCACAATAGAAAAATTTAGCTAACTGTGCTAGCATTTGAAATTTATTTCTTCATTTGCAGTTCTTTGAATATTTTATATGTTCAACAGAATGTCAGAGGTGGTGTTTGTTTTCCACATTGATTCTCTTCACTGAGAACATTGTAATAATCAGTGATGGTGAAGTGAAATTTTTATCTTTTTATTAATAAAATTAAATTTGTTCACCCCTTGCATATGCTGTTTGAAACAAACAGTGTTGGTTTGCAGCAGCTCTGTCAGACGGAACTTCCTATGATGAAAGAAATGCTCTGTCTGTGTCACTGTTGGTAGGCACTTGAAATGTGGTTCTTGGGACTGAGAAACTGAATTTCCAATTTTATTTAACTATAATTGACTTAAATTGCAATAGCCACGTGTGACTGGTGGCTTCCGAGGGCAAAGTAGGTTTCAAGGCCTGTTCACAGCTTGAACAGAGATTTGGCCGAGCGGTGAAGCAGGCAGCAGCCGCCTCATGTTAGAGGACTCTCCCCCTCTGGATGGCATGTCTTTTGTCCTTGGCTTTGGTACTCTCGAACAGGTTTGGGTAAGGATGTGTGATCTCGAGAAAGGACCTAGGGCAGAGGATGTGGCTCTCTGGGAAGGAGAAGCAGTTCATGTAGAAGGCCTGACACTTTGCCCTGACCTCGGGTCTCATCCCACCCACTTCGCAGGTAGCCTACTCTAATACCTGGAGTACCTTTCTCAGTTGCTCTCAACCTCTCCCTTTGCCCGCCCTCCCTCCCTCCCTCCCTGTAGGATATAACCGTTTTCACATTAATACACCCCAAACCCCAGCTCTCTGCCCCCTTTGATGCCTCCTAGCTCTGCCTTCCCTCATGCGTTCTTGCCTCTGCTTCCCTTCTCCTCTTCAGTGCACCGCGCCCCCCACCTCTGTTACTTCAACTCAGAGCACTGTCGATGGCTTCCCTAAGAAAACTAGCTCCTCGATATGCTGCAGGGGCCTTCAGGGTCAGTTCTCTCCCCAGCTGCACTTCTGCTTCCACATCCCAGCCCCAAACCACCAGAGTAAATACCCTGACCTGCTGCTGGGTCCACAGCTCCGGGACTCGGCACCTGCCTAGTGTTACACCTGAATTCGTGCTCTGCCATGGTTCTCTGAAGTCTCCCTCCTTCTGGTGATGGTGGAAACGAACCTTCTTGCAGGAAGCCCACCTGACCCAGGACTTTCAGAGGTCAGTCCTGCCTGCCCTCAGTCCCCGTGTTGTATCCGCGGAGCTGAGCAGAGCCTGATGGACACTGGGCACACAGCACTGAGCAACTGCGTTCAGCAGATGAGTATAGTCATTAAACCCAAATCTGGGCTCGTTTGTTTGTGTACACTTTAAATTCTAAGATTGATAAATTAATGACTTTTAAAGAAACTCCAACTGCTTGAACTTTATTCCTCATACTTATTTACTGATTGCTCAATTTCATTGACTCCATTCATATTTTTCTTTTGGCAGAAATTCTGTATTCTTGTTCTGGGTGCCATTAATCCACTCACTTAAGGCCTGTCATATTTTCATCATAGACTATAGATGGCTGAGTTCCCACTAAGAAAAGTAAAAATACAGATAGGGCTGCCTTTATTATAAGTGAATTTTTAAAAGACTTCATGTAATACTGTTTAAAAATTGGGGGCAGGGAACAATTATTATAAACAATGAAAGCACAAGCTTTTTTATTAGTAACAGCTGATAAAAAAATCATTCATTTTAGAAAGACAGTTTTAAGAGGAATAACTTTTTAGTGACATTCAGTTCATTTATTAGTGCTCTCTTCAGTCTAGTGGTCTTGTCTGCCCTCTGGCTTGCATTTTCTTGTTGCTCTACATTCAGATACAAGCCGTGTCCCCACCTTCCCCCCGACCTTCCCATAAAACCAGCACATGAAAGTCACTAAAAGCAGATTACCAAAATGCTTTATGCACTAGCTAATTTTAATGGGAAAAATTAAATGGCACTGCCTGCAAACAGAGAATCTGCTCTGTGGGCATCATTAAAGATGATAAGCTTTTGGCATTTGAAAATTTATGGCCAAGGCGTTCTCTCTGAGTTCTTAATGAGCTATGCATCTTTCTGATAGTACAAGAATTATGCAGTAAACTTAATTCTGGCTAACATTAAATTAATCATTTAATTTTCTATTAATTGAAAATTGGACTTTAGGGTTTATTTAGAGACCATGTTTCTGGCCTCACCGTCTTTTAGCACATGCGAATTTCTAATGTGGACAGAGGTGGAGGGGAGGGTGGGACGTGCACCTCTGAATACTTCACTTGGCAGAAATCCCCTGCCCTCAGCCCTGTGCTTTTAGTTCTTCATCAAAGCATGAATAACTCAGTTAATCAACACAGGCTTGGTTATTGCTTATACTCCATGGCAAATTGGAAGCTATAAACCAGGAGATTGGGCAAAGCAAGCTGTGAGAGTTGATAGTTGACACTGACTTTGAGGAAGTAAATAGTAACTAAAAAGGCAGGCACAGTTATTTAGAAACTACAATCATCAATAAAAATAACAGATGTTCAATATAAAGTTTAAAATTAAATTCTTTTTAAGAACTCAAGGAACTACAAACACCTGGAAGTATTTCTATCAAAGAGGCTTAAAGAGATTTGATCTTATTAGAGAAGGTCTAGAAAATTCTCTTCTGAAGGCTTTATTTTTTTGACATTGCTGTAAATATGAGCTGTCATGGTACCTACTATCTTAGAAATGCATTTTACTAAAATACTTATGTTAAGTGTGCACATGTTATTGTGCATTTCTCTATATAATGAAGGACTCTAGGTGCACTTGAGAAAATTTCTTTCTGTACTTTAAAAAGGATTGTTTTTCTCAATTAAACAGAATAACTCTACATAAATGCTGTAATCTCTGTGTTTTGGTGAAAGAAAATGGCTTTTCTGTAATTTTACTTAGTTTGAAATTTTCATAAGGTAAATGAGAGCATCTTTATCCATAACAAGGAGAATGCCAAAGGGAAGTTTCAGAGGAAGCTATTCATGCAAAATTAATGTCAAGAAAGGCTAAAATTACTTGGGGTTTTTGACCTATCCCTGGGCTCTTCAGAGTAAAATGCAGCAAGCTTTCCTTCTGGAAAATGTCACACATGGTGATTAAAACCTTCGTATTTCCTTTAAATGCCTAAGAAACCAACAGAGTTTACTGACGCATCGATATAGTCACTCAGAGAGGCAAGATAATACAGGAGAAGCCTCAAAACTGGACAGAATCCAGGTTATGTGGTGTGAAGCAGCTAACCCTGAGATTCATTATGGGATTATAAGATATCATTATTTTGTTGTTGTTTTTTTTTTAATCTCAATTTATTTTTTAATAAACCTTCAAATTCTATTAGCCAGTCCAGTACTATTTTCCTAGATAGTCACTCTTACTTTGTACTTTTACATAATTGATATCCTTTAAACTGAAAATTTGATCAGTATTGTTGTCTGTATATCTCAGAAAATAAATACTAATTTATTAGCTTGTTCATAGGTCAAACTTCTCCCTAATATGGGTTTTTGCTGACTGCATCTAAGGATGTACACTTTCTTTAAATAATTGTAAAATTTTCAAAGTTAAAATTTCATATTTGGGCATCTTTTAGGTCTACACTGTGCAGTGTGATAGCCACCAGCCACATGTGGCTATTTAAATTGAATACAATTAAAATGTTCATTCCTCATTCACACCAGCCATGTTTCAAGTTCTCAGTTGCCACATATGACTAGTATTTACCATATTGGGCAGTGCAGACATATCCAGAACATTCCCATCATTCCAGAAAGCTCTGTTGGTCATTACTTGGATAACCGTTACTACCTCCCTTCTATGTATAAATGTCTTAAAAAGTCAGATGATACATACACCATAATTTCCCTGCCAGTGCTCTGCCCAACTCTGCTGTCACCTCCCAGTACTGAGGCGACAGATCTAACTCCATGATAAATGTTCACGTCAACCGGAAAGCTTGAAATTGAGCCTCGAGAAGCAGGTAGCTAAACTGGCTTCATCAGATACTTGGGAAAAATAGTAATAACTCTTTACAACCTCAATAATTAGTTGAATGAACGGATTGACCTTATTATGCTCCTGATTATACTAGGGATTCCTAGACTTCTCCGAGTTATGAATCCCAGTTATTTATCTAGATTGCTGATTCCCTCTTTTGCTCAATGTCTTTTCCTGGTTCTATTTCTAGGTGAAGTTTAGTTTGTAATGAATTGAGAAGGCTAATTTTTAATATTCAGAGGCTCTCACTATGCCTCAGGATAATGTGGGTACACATGAGATTAAAACCAGGTACAGACATTATTCTTTTATTGCCAACTGCTGGCTCTGGCTCTCCTCCAGCTCAGGCACACATCTCAGCAATGCTTGGAGTACTCATTCCCTGTTGGATAGGTGGGAAAACTTTATTCTTATATCAGAGATGAGTTCCCCTGGAGCTGAAAGCCACATGGGCTCTGCCTAACATTATGGGCTGGCTCGTGATCTGATTTCAGAACAAAAGATTTTGAAGGCTGCCTCCGTGTTACTAATTTTCAAAGATGTTACCAGTGTTGTTATTCTGCTATCTAAAAAGTAGTGTAATGTGCTCATTGACTTCATTCCATTTAATAAAGTAGGTAATCTAGATTGTAACAATGTGCATTTTCCCTTAGACTTAACAAAACTGTTTTAATTTTGAAGAAAAAAAATACATATACATTTTAACATTTTTACTAAATTTGTTCTCATTTGGAAGAGATTCTTCTCCCCCTGACCTGGATAAGTGGTTAACACAATTGGAATAAAATAGATTAATTTAGATTTTCTAGTCATGAATCGCAACCTCTTCCCTTTCTTTTCTACTAGATCAGCTATTCATTTATTTCATTCAGAATTTTCTGTGTGCTTTTTTTTTCTTCATCTCAAAGAGACTCCAGGAATATGGATGGCTGCTTAGTGATGTCACGGGCAGTCTCTGAAAGCCTGGTGCCTGCTAGACACTAAAGCAGGCTCATTATCTTTCCTGTAATCTACTCCCTTGTTCTCACAGAAATTCAAAACCCAAGTGGATCCTGGTTGTAATGAAAAGAATCATTAGTCCTTTTTACATCTGACATTGGGTAATTTTGTTATGCATATTTATTTTCAACTACTTCTTAACCCAATAGCCAGCATTCAAATTGCTGTCTTTCTTTACAGAAATAATCTAGCTCATGCTTCAGCTATTAGCAATCTTAAAAGTCGAAAATGAAATGCTTGTAGCAAATTGCTCAAAAGATCCGTTGTTGCTTTCCAAGGATCATTTGTGGTAATAATAGGGAACTTGATGGAAGTCATTTGACACAAAACCATTCCAGTTTTCATAGCATCTAGACTGAAGCTTCTCTCCAGGCTGCTGCTGCTTCACCAGAGGCTGCGTGGCCCCGTCAGTGGCCTTTCAGGCCACATCTCCCTCTGTATGTAAGTGTGACGTCCTAGCTCCCCTCCCTTCACTGCTCCTTAGGTAACATGTACCCCAAGCTCAGGATGTCTAAAACTGCATTGACTCTTCCTCACTTGTACCTAATATCTTGTTCTTGAATTTTTGAAAAATTAGTGTTCCTTCCACCAGCTTCTCAGGCACTTTCCTACATAGTGGGGACACAGGGTAAATAAAACAGACTCAATTCCAGCCCTCATGAAGCTTAAGGCTTATGGGGGAGGACTGACATTCAACTAGTAAGTAGCACAATCAGTAATGCTGAATGATGTTATAGCTGCATTTGTGCATATCTGAGCATGTCATTCGTAAATGATTTTCCTTCATCATTGGGGTAAAATTCTAACTCCTTAGCCTGTACACAAGCCCTTCATGAACTGGGTGGGACCTGCTGATAAGCTTACAGATCTCCCCAGATCACTGTGCCTCCTGGGTTTTGAGTCTGTGCTGCTTTGGAATGTCTTGGCCCCTTGTTTCTTGGGCAGACTTTAGTATGGTGCTCAAGCACTGTCACTTCTTGTGAGCCTTTCCTGCTTTCTTATGTGTAATGTTTCTCCTTTGTGCTCCGATAGCTTCTCTATGCCCCATCACTGACCAGTTCATCCACACAATATTTATTTTCTTCTCCAGTAGATTCTGAAAGCCTTGGGGGCAGAAATGTGGGTCCTTGTTTTAAAATCAATTTATCCTTAGTATCTAGCACAACATGTAGCATATAATAGATGCTTGTTAAGTTTAATGGTAAGAGATGCCACAAATGGAACCATTATATTGATGGAGAATAGTAACACCTATTTTCTACAAGTGTTAAACACATAAAAATCCCTGTCAGAGATCTGATGAGTGAGTTTGTGTATTTGGTGAGATATTGACAAATATGGCATTTAAGTTGTCACTGCTTGGTTTCTATTACATAATTATTTTTACTACGCTCCCAAATGTCTTTATTGAGCCCATCATATGTTATGAATTCTACTTCTGCTTATTGTAGGAACTGTTCTAGTGTTTGTTTATTTTTTTCTGTGTATGAGCAATTTGACTCAGTGGGATGATGATATTTCATAACTTATTAATGTTTGTGATCCTTTGTATTCAAATATTCACTGTCAGCTGTCAGTTACCACTACTGGGATAGATTCTTCAGACCATCAGAGTGTACTTTTCTGCTGTATTAGTCTTGTACCAAGAATCAGGGGAGCACAGTGAATCCAGTGGCAGACAGCAACCACATTCATGGCCTTATATGTGTACACATGGGCAAGTAAATCTAACCCTGGCTTTCTTTTCTCCAAAGAAAAATTAACTTTAATGTTATTTTGGCTAATGCAAAATATCTAAATTAAGTACAGCATAGGAAATTCAAAGAGGTTATCCACAAAATGGAAAACAGTTTTATTCCTATGGAGTGCAAATCTGGCTAAATGTGTGGTGTCTAAGGTCATATACTTACTGTAAATTCCTGTAACACTATAGTGTGATGCTTAAAAAAATACATCTGTTTCCAACCATAGATGAGAAGCATTTATTTGAACCATCCTCATGCAGTAAACAATCTGTTGACCATATCCATTAACATTCTTCAAGCTTTTACTGAGCTTTTACTATGCATAGGTCTTGTGAGAGGCACCTGGGCTAATGACAAAAGAGAAAAGGTCCCTGCTCTCAAGAAGATCACTGACTGGATAAATAGATGCTCTGAGAACAGTGATTTCCATGTGGTGGTGGCCAGGCCTTTGCCGTATGCTTTTCCTTCACTCTGGAGGAAGACCTGCTGTCCTGGGGGTTAAATCGTTTAATCCCAAGGGGATAAGCAGATGCTCTTGCCCATGGCCTGGCATCTGGGACTGTCAACATCTATTACTGAAGGGGCCCAATGAGATGGAATTAAAATTAGCATGGGAACCATCAATGAGATACATACTTCTGTTCTGGAAATAAATAAGAAAAACTTCACTGGTCAACTTTATTTAAAAAGTAAAAGCAACCATGTTTCCTATGATATGTAACATGCCATAGAGCCCGCGCTTCCTAAGCATTTCTGGGGACAGATTACCAACCAGCAGATGCTCCGGGCTCTGGACTGGTATCTTCACTGCTCAGCAGACAATTATTTGAGCCCTTGCACTGTTCCGGGTTCTGTGAGAGGGTGTGGGTGTGGATAGGTAAACCTAAAGGACAGGTGTGCTGTATTCATGGAACTTGGAGCGTTCTAGGGGGTAACTCAGGTCAGGACTGGAGGTGCACATGGCCTCATTTGTGATAGAGAAGGAGAACAGAGTTTAGTGTTCACTGAACAGACTTCCTGGCAGAATGTCTCTCTTCCTCATGCATGACATGCGTACACACACACACACACACACACACACACACACGTACACACGTGCACATTCATTTTTTATAACTTACTACTCAACCCTTTGATGTAGACATGTATAGTGGACACTTCTCTCTCTCTCTCCCTTTTTTTTTTTTAAGTGGGAGGGAACAATCTAGGGCCCCTAAACCTTATTTTTGGTGGAATCCTCTCATTGTATATGGTTTTAGGAGAGCCAGAGTCCCACCGCTGACCTGAGCAGGCAGGGGCGCAGGGACAACTTCGCCTTTGAGAACTGGAGGGAGTGCCTTGGAAAGAGAACTAGTTGAGGAATTAGGGAATGTAATTTTGAGTCCAGAACCAATTACACAGAATTATATTGGCTTAAATTCCTTTGCTTTATATAATTTAAATTATAATGTAATGGCCCATAATTTACCTGAGTCTTCCTCGGGACATGTTTACATAGTCACATGAACTTTATTTTGAGAGAATTCTGTTTTGTAAAAGATCAACCCAAATATTCATTAAAAAAACCCTCATAGATATTTATTGAACACCTACTATGTGCTAGGTAAGCCCTGACGATACTGCAGTAAACCAAACAGGCAGCACTCTCACCCCCATGGAATTCATATTCCAGTAGAGAGAGATAAAAACAGAACCAAATACATCATCTGCCAGCCAGCACTAGTGATAAGAGAAATAAACAAGAAAGAAGAGAGTGTGTAGTGGTATGCATTTGGATGTATACGTGTCTGTGTTTTATATAAACTTGTCAAGCCAGTCTCTGTGATTAAAACATTTAGCAGAAACCTCCCAAGAAGTGAGGGAGCAAGCCCTACATTTTGGGCTGAAGTCATTTCAGAGAGCAGGAATAGAATGTGCAAAAGCCCTGAGGCTGGAGTGTGTTCAACATATTTGAAGAACAGTTGGGTGACTACAGTGGCTAGAATAGAAGGAAAGGCTGGGGGCAGGGGCTGGTCAGAGAAATAAGAGGGGGTCAGATAGGCCAGGAGAATGAGTTTAGATTTTATTCTGAATGACACGATCTGACTCGATCTTGTGCAAGGACCACACCAGCTGCTGAGTTGAGCAGACAGCAGTGTTTGGGCAAGGAGACCAACGAGAAAGCTGCATTCACCCAGGAGACCGAGGTGGCGTTAGTGGTTGTGTCCCATGTTTACTATGGAGGTAGAACTGACAGGATTTACTAGACAGTGGGTGTAAGAGAAAGAGGAGGCAAGGACAAGGATTTGGCCTGAGCGGTTGGTGTCATGGAGTTGGCAGTTTAAGGGGAAAACAAAGGCATGAGCACGTGGAAAAGAATGTTAGTCCTGAATCTTACCTGTATAAGAGGAATTTGAATTTCGAAAGGATGTATATCTTTGAATGTAAAAGTAAACATTATAATTGCCTACTCTGGGAGATTATTTCAGTCTGTGAAGTGGGCCTTGGCTTTCTGTCACTGGCAGGGTTCTCTGAGCATGCTGAGTGGGTGGATTCCAGGCTTGTGAGGTAACCCTCACAGTGGGCACTTTTCACACCAGCCAAGTGCTCTGCACCGGCGAGATCCTGTGCCCTGACACTGAGCATAATTCTCCTGGACTTGCCCACAGCCAGCTACTCCCACCCCTGTATCAAGGGAGGTCCATTCTTACCATAAGTTGCTTTCTGCCATTTGGGTGGGGCGACTGACACTTCCTCTAGGTCTCAACTATTTGGTGCTAGGTGACCCCACCACCTCTCTCTTGGTCATTCCAGGAATGGTCTGTGTAAACACCACCGTGTTGGCACAATTTGGCAGCATTTTCTCGGAGAGTGATTGTCTCTGAAAACATGGAGGGAAACAAAGCCTTTTCTGAGAAGAGTTGTTGTGGGGGAAACAATAGCATCTATGTTCTTTACAAGAACCTCTTTGGAGAGCAAACTAAACTTGGGTGGGTGGATATTGCAACGGCTTTCCCAAGAGTAGGAAGCAAAATGTAATTCTCTCCCTCCGCCAGGCCTTTTCTGTTGACATCTGCTTATTAACAAAGCTTGGCGTGTGCCCTGAAGTGCGTAGCTGGGGAGGCATCCACAGACATTTCAGCACTGCTTATGTGCTGTGGATAATTCAAAAAGTACCCATTTATCACACATTTGGGCAGAGGGAGAGAAGGATTCACTGAGTTCAACATATAGCATCAATATTTTTAAGTAGAAACCTGAAGTTTTAACCTGCCTCCTAGTTTTCCATTGAATTAACTCTTAACACCTAAATTAGAGGAGTGGGAACTATAAGTGATAGATGATTACAAGTTCTTGGTGAAAATGAAATAGGATAGGGAAAAGCCACAGGAGAAAATGTATTTGCCAAAACACATTAGCCTAAAGAAATAATAAGGGTATTTCATGGTCTGGAAGTATACCATTCAATAGTCAGTAATCACATGTGGCTATTTAAATTTAAATGAAATTTAATTAAAAATATAGTTGCACTAGCCACATTCAAGTGCTCTATAGCCGTATGTAGCTCATGGCTACTTTTTAGCTCAGATATGGAGCATGTCCTTCATCAAAGAATATTGTACTGGACAGTGCTGGTCTAGAAAATAAAATAAGAATCATCTGTGATAAATAATCACAGATTTCAGTCATTGTGATCCAGCCCAGGGCCTGAGGGTTGGAATGTGCTGAGATACTGGAAGAAAATCTCCGGTCTTCTGAAATGGTGTGATTTTGGAGGTATTGCCGGGGTGGGCGCTCACTTTTGCATCCTTCAGTTTGGACTTTTATCCTGCTCATAATTCTGGTTGAGGACGCTGAAGAGTTACCATGTGGGTAACATGCTTGCTTCTTTCCAAGACACTACAGTAGGAACATAACCCGTTTTAGTAAGAAAGAATGGAGTGGTTTAAATCCATGGATCTACAGAACAGAGGTTGGGGGACTTTTTAAAAATCCTTTGTGTTATCCAGCTCCCAATAAAAGTTAACCAGAAGGAGGATCTTAACTCCATGTGGATTACCAACATATTACTGCCCTATTTATCAGTTATGTTTAAATAGAGTCAGTTGTTTACTTTTCTAGTGTGAAGAGCAGGCTTAGGCCGGGCATGCTAGATCAATATTTACTAACCCGACTAGGCCTGCGAGAACAGGACTGTGTTGGGGGTGCCCGGAGCGGGGAACATTCCCCTCATAGCAGAGCTGCCTCACTCCCCTGCTGCCAGATACATGAGGAAGCTTGAAGTTACTACTTCAGAGGAGGTGACTACAGGCCACCTGATGAAGGTACAGTGCAGATCATTAAGGAAATGTGACCCTTCTCTGAGGCACGAACTACATGCCCCAGGTGGCCCCAGAGCCCATGAGAAAACTTCCAGGTGTAATGCAGCCCACCCACAGAGAGGCTTGGAAACAGGTTCCAAAGATACAGGGCAACAGTCAACACAAGGCGCAATGTAGTCAGTATAAGTAATTGGAATTTCTAAGATCACAGCTTAGAATATGTGTTGAAATGAAGCCAGGTGATGTTGTAATGACAAACAGTAATAGCCTGGAGGAAGGCAGACCAGGTTAGCGTGAGCCAGCAGAGAACTTTTCTTTGGCTGGCCATGTGGTAGAGAGGCCACAGCGAGATTCATTAAGACAGCCATTTTACTTACCTGGATCTTTTTGCTCACGTTCACTATTGAGTCAGCAGATCTTTTGACCATGGTTGGGTTTCCAGATATCTTTTGGACTGTGAGGTAAATGCGATGATTTCTCAGGATATGCTAGTTTAAACATACGCTGGTAAAGCAACTAACTGGAAAAGCAACTAGCTTACAGAGGCCAGGTTATTGCATGAGCTGAAAGACTCAGTTGTTACTTACCAAACATCCGACAAATATTGATAAATATTATTACAATATTTTTTTATAAAGTTGATTTGTATTGTGCCATGCAGTTAAGTTTTACTAGATGTCATGTTGATTTAAAAAGAAAAAAAAGCAAGGTGAAGGTAATATCCACACCCTTACTTCTCTGTGTGAGATTGTAGTGAGTGTCATAATGAAATAGACACAAATCTAGCCCTTGGCATGAAGGTGAATTTATATTTTATTTTTGAAGGGGGCATATTCAAAGGTTAGTATCAAAAGCTATTTTGAGATTTTTTTCTTCTTTCTCTTCTGGCAGAAGTGAAAAATATTTTTCCCCAAAATTCGTGTCCCTAATGTTTTTGCAGGTCTTCTTCTACTTACCTAAAAGCTGTATTGTTAGTTTAAATGAATGGAATCCCTGTTTTGAGCTTCTTTCCTGGTATAAATTTGTATTTTTTCAAAGTAGTCCTGGTGAGTGGTTTTCAAAGTGGTATTAAATTATGGGGCAGGAATCATAAATTGGTTTTGATTTTATTGCCAAGTCCAGTTGATTCATGGTGGCTAAAGGAGTACTGTGTTGAAAGAGAGCAGGCAACGCTGTTAGTGCTGTCCTTTTTTGGACATGAGAAGGATGAAGAAGCAGAAGACGTGACCCGAGTTTTGCCAACCTTGCTACCTGGGAGTGCCTGCCATTTAGATTTACAGAAGTTTGCTGGGTCACTACCTCTGATTCCCCTGCTCTGCTTGTAGACAGCAGATTTGTCAATCAGGTGACCTTTGCAAATATTGAAGCTCTTCAGGTGAACATCCCCCTGGTCCCCCTCTCTCCCTCTCCATTGTGCTTGCCAGGTGAGTCAGTTTATGAAGCATATTTGACTTGTTGATCTCCTTGAGCAAAGCATCATGGTCTTAAAAATGGTTCAGGTCATAAAGAGACTCATTTTTTTTTCTACCCAGCCTAAGCACATAATCCAGAAGTAAAGATCATTTCAGATGTTAAATTTGTTAACATCCTTATTGTTAGGACATTCTGCATATCAAATAACAAATGCTGAAATTCTTTATGATGTAATGAAGAGCTGTATCCTGAAGACTGGTGTATATGTTGTGCTGAGAGCCTTTTCTACCATTTTTTTTTTTGTTGGAGGTGGGGCATTCTTTAAATTGACATATGAAATTAAAAAGAAATGATTGCTGCAATTCAAAGCCCTAGAAAGAGGATGATCTTAGGTGGTTGCTTAAACCTCGCCCAGGGCTTACCTGCACCAACTGCACATTAGACTCACCTAGGTAGCTTTTATAAAAGAATACTGATGCCCAGATCCACATGCGAGTCTTTAGGGGTAGGACCTGAGGGGCAGTGCATTTTTAGAAACTCTGCACATGGCCCTGATGCACACCATGGTTTGAGAACAAGTACTCTCGCAGATCTGTGTCTTCAGCTTCCTTGTCTGTAAACCCTCGCACCCACTGTGGGCAGACCCTTATTGCTGTGGCCATCTACTTCTCCAGCCTCATCTCCCATCGTTTCAGACTCCCCAGATTCCTTCACACCTAGCCACCTGAACTATGCCCATTCTCACCTCTCTGCCTTAGTATTTGCACACACTGTTCTTTCTGCCTTAAATGCTATTTCCTCAGTCTCTTCCCATTCCGGTGCTCTGCACAAAATTACTTTCCCCCTAAGAATCATCCAGTGCTCCTTCCCTTGTGAACAGCTCTTCCTCCTCGAGGCGGACTTGCATTTGTTTCCATATCACTGGAAGACAGAGACTATACCTCTCTTGACCCCCTCCACACCCAGCACTCTCTGTGTTCAAAAAGCATTTGCTAATGAATGAGTGGATTGGCAATAATACCTACCTTTCTTTCTGAGGTTCTGAACCATAATAAAGTGCTTGTAATCTATAAAGCACTTTACAAATATAAAATGGCTTATGATTATTATTGGTTTTGATCTTTAAATTATATCAAATGAATATTTGTCACCTTAATGTAGACTACTCTTCTTCAGGTTAGAATGTGGGATGTTGTGCCTTGGTTATTGTTTAGCATATGGTCTGGTCGCTCTCCAGGTAGATGTGGCAGCAGCACCCCCTACCCCACTGCAGGGACGGGGTGTTGGGGATCCTACATTCACCTACTGCAGAGTGCAGCTAGGCTAATCAATGGCAGCTAACAAGATGTGTTTGCCTTGAACAGCATTTCTGTAATTCCAAAACCTTGTCCAAATAACTGAGCCACCAGTGAACTTTTATTATGTGGACTTACATCTCTCAAAAGCATCTGTGAGCCTGGTTTTGTGAGGCAATTATGTTGCAGGTGTGCTATAGAGATGATGTAATGGCTTAATTATTTGGTGAAGCAGCAGGTATTTTGGACTAGAGACTGGCTTCACAAACTTCCCAGGCTTTCTTCATGCTTTTTTGTTCCTTGGAATTGTATCACAACCTAGAGAGAGGGAATTATTGGACTACAGCAAGCTATACGTACAATGATTTTTAAGTCAGCTTGTTTCATATTTGAAATCTTAAGAAGGTCTGTGCAATTTTTTATTACAGGTCTGGGGGAGGGGTTTAGATTAAGGGCACGTGTTCATGAATTGTCTGAAATATAAGCAAAATTTGGGTAGACATGTATTTGGTGGAAGGAGGCCTCTCTCTTCAAATTCTCAATAGGATCTTTTGGAACCCCGTCTTCTAGGAGGAATGAGGGTATCACATGTCATTTTATGTTTCTTTGAAGTTGTCAGTGCTATTTAGGAGTTAAAGATATATTTTGAATGAATTTCTTGTCTTTGACATAGAAGTAGATCTTCATCAGAAGCTAATTCATTTCTAAGTAATCCGTTTTCCTATATCTCATTTGCCATCCTATAGATTTGTATTTTGACCTTGACATTTCTGATGAGAATGGGCAGTAGTGGAAAATGAAATGAACCATAAAACAGGATTTTAAGAACAAGGGTGATGCAGAACTTACATGTAAGGCCGTGCAGGACTGTGATGGGAATGCCCTCCAACCCCAGAGCTGTGTTACATGGTGGCCCTGGGGGTACTCTGTATGTTTGAGCACCTGTCACATACTAGGCTTTTTGTTTATGCTTTCATTTTTAGTCCTCATATTGGTATTTTGAAGGAAGTTTGGATGTCCTCATCTTACCGAGAAATAGTGGAGAAACTGTGGCTCATGTTTAAACATCTTGCAGAATGAGAACTGAATTGGGATCGTCCCAGACCTGCACAGAGATTGGGCTCAGGAAAGCTTTATTAAATTTAACTGACTAGCATAAGAAACACAAATCCCGCAGCAATAGACATAACCTCTTATGGAATTACACTTCAAGTTTCTTTGCTTTGTGTCATCAACTTGTATGAAAGATTCCACCAGGGTACGACAATCAGCTTAATTCTTTTTGGCTTACCCGTGGTTTTCAGTTATTTGGAGTTAGTTCTGCCAGCTGTTCCTAGGAATGTAGCAAACTCCTTGTTTTTTGTCTTTATCCATGTGTTTATGCTGTTGACCTTTCACATAGAGTCTTTTCCTCGGCAGATGTTTATTCTCTGGTTGTGGGAGCTAAGCACCGTACAGAGGCGTTAAACACAAGTCCCTGTCTGGAAGGAGCTGAGAGCATCATCAGAGAGTATTCTGCCTTGGTCTGTATGATAATGTAGGGCTATAAGTGCGGTGAGTTCTCCCTGCTGATGAAGGACTACTGTGTTTCTTGCTATAGTGCTGAAATATAAAGGAACTAGTACACAGGCTTTAGGAATTGATTTGGTAACATATTAGGCTGTGTGTCCACGTAGGAAGTTTCAGGCTTTGTGCTCAACAAGACTCTCAGGTTTTAAGTGCAGTGGGATGCCAAATGCAGAGGCTCCTGCTCAGAAAGCGTCTGGCTGGAGAGGTGGATGGGAAAGCAGAGGTTTGCTTGGGAGTGCAGTGAGCAGACCCAGGCATTCCAGCCGCCACAGTTCACAGCCTGAGAAAATACTGATTGTATCATAACTTTTAAAAAATTAACTGATTTTAATTCTAAATAAGAAAGTAATACCTGTTCCTGTCTAAAATAAATTTGAGCCCAAAGAAAGTAAAAAGAAGGAAAAGAAATTCTACCAAGCACAGTTGATCATTGTTTAAAATTTGGGTGTCTGTTTTTCTCTGCATAGGATAGCCTATTCATATATTACCTTTGCTAAAAGCAGCCTTTTCTCTTTATACCACCTCTGTCATATACTGAGAATAAAACAGTTAACAGCCAGGAGACATAAAAGCATGCTCTGGCAGGCTCCATTTGAAAGATGGATCCCAGCAGGTGAAATGTATGAAAATGTAGAGGCTGCCTATTGAATTGAGGACTTTGACATTATGCATTCAAGTGATTTCTTTCCTTGCCTATTCTGCAGAAGACTCTTGAGCCTTGAGCACTGTGTGTGGAGTTATGCTCCTGGGTGGCAGCATAATTGTTAAAGAAGGAAAAATATTAATAAAAATGTTGTCTGGGCTCAGACAAACTATATTAAAGTCTTAACTCTAGTAATCAACTTGGAAACCTGAATTCACAAATTATAAGAACTCTACACAAAAGGTTCTCCTCTCCCTCCCTCCCTCCTTCCCCACCTTTCTTCCCTCCCTCCCTCCCTTCCTTCCTCCCTTCCTTCCTTCCTTCCTTCCTTCCTTCCTTCCTTCCTTCCTTCCTTCTTTCTTTCCCTCCCTCCTTGTGAGCAACCTTAGCAAGAAAGGTAATTCTTTAACCATTCTATTTGAGAGTTTAAGAAAATAACAAAAAGTTGTTCTGTGAAGCAGTACAGCTGTGAAACATGACCACGTATGCAAAAAAAAATGCTGAAATCATTATTATTTTAATAATCAGTGCATTTGATGCTAGCTCTTTATTATTTTTAAATAATTCTTTGTTTATATGTTCTTATTTTCTGCTTCCCAGATTATCTACTGCTTCAAGCATAGAGTGCTAGTCAGTTGGGAATAGAATGCTAAAGAAGCATTGAAAATTCCCTCTTTTGTTCCAATCTCACCTTTGAATAGTCTTTCCTGTTTTCCCAAATAACCTTTAAAGATTTATTGATGAAGTAACTCCCTTAAGTCCCCTATATTATGCCAAGAACCCCAACCCACCAAACTCAGATTTTGACTATACCCTTGCCTTCTCAGCGCTGTATCTAGATTGAGATATTTATTAAGTCAAAGAGAAAGTTGGTCTGAGGTTAGCAGATGTCAGAGTAGGGGAAAACAGTTCATGCTGTCTTACTGGTTTGAGCGATAGCATCAAGCTTTCCTGTAAGTCATGTGGCAACCGCTGGGAATGTTTCATTAGAGTCCTGGGCTGCTGTCAGATGTGTGGGGCCTCTGTCTCTCCAAACCACATTATTATCTTATTTTTAATAGACTGTTCTTTGAATGGCAGTGAAGGAGGATGGGCAGATGCTTTGGCTCCCTCTTCATAGAGCACTCAAGATGTTTGTACAGTAAATTATTTTTTGAACACTTGATATCAGGAGAATTTCTTTTATTATTATATAAAATAATTTTCTAAACACATGCAAGATATAGTCTATAAACGTAAACTATTTTTGCATTCTGCCTTTTGGCCTCACCAGATCTGCCAGCTCAGAAGTTGGAGAAGCCACTTTTCCAGTGGGGCCAGTCTCCTCTCGTCCCTCTGTAGTGTAAAAAGGTAAATAAATGAAGAAGGCTAGAACAGCATTATTAACACTGTTTTATTCACCACAGAGTGATCTTGAATATTTATGATACTCTGAAAATTCAGTCATTTCTTTGAAAACATTTTTCTCTAAAAATGTTATCTGGTCAGGTACCACGCCTTCTAGTTTCTGTGCTGCCACAAAATAGGGTTTCAGTAACTTTGGGGAGTTACCCTTTAGGGTGGGGGTCCCCAAACCCCAGGTTGTGGACCGGTACCAGTCCATGACCTGTTAGGAACCAGGCCGCACAGCAGGTGAGCAGCAGGCTAGTGAGCAAAGCCATATATGTATTTGTAGCCACTCCCCAGCACCTCAACTCCACCTCAGATCATCAGGCATTAGGTTCTCATAGCACTGGTCCCTGGTGCCAGAAAGGTTGAGGACCACTGCTTTAAGGGATTTCATTAACTCCTACATGGTGGGGCCTTGGCCTGGCTGATCCTCAGAGTCTTCACTCTGAAATTCTGTAGTTGGTCTGGACCAATGGTCCTCAACTTGGGCCTCTTTGGCAATGTCTGAAGACTGTTTTGGTTGCCTTCTAATGGCATCTAGCGGGTGCAGGTCAGGGATGCCTCTAATCATCCTGGAATACACAGGACAGCTCCTTTGCAACTAAGAATTACTCAAAATGTCAGTAGTGCCAAGACAGAGACACTCCCATCAGGAGGAAGCCGGAGGAGGTGCAGTGACCAGCTCCTGACTTCTCAGTGCATTTTCTTTCTGTCTGTTGAGTTTACCGTGTTGTCTCTGGTCCCTGAGTCACTTTCAGTGTTTATTTACTATCTGAAACTTCTCCAGGTGGAGAGATATGGAGGACCTTGCTTCTCGGATAAGTCAGATGGGTTCAATTAAATGAAACAGAGCTTCTATTGTGTGGGGCTGCTGGAGAGTGTGAGAAGGCTGAAATCACCATGCACACAGAGGTGTCAGTTTTCTAAGCCACGTTAGAAATGTGTGGCTCATTTTAGTCTCTCATTTTGAGTTTTCCTGGCATTGACTTAGAAACTTGTCATTTGTTTACTTTTCCATATTTCCAGTACATTCCTGGGACTTGAATTGTTTAAAGGCTTAGTGTTTTCTAGACCATAGTGTGTCATTTAATATTCTTAGGGGCTAATGCCTGAAGAAGAGGCATTTCGACAAAATAACGTGCTTGTATAAACCTTTTGGTGGGCTTTTTCTGGGGGAAAACAAGCCAAGAAATGATGGTACATTGAAAACACACAGAGGAATACTTAACTTAAGGAGCACATGTTTTTTATTGTTTGTTTATTTAAGTGCACAAGTGCTCAGTGGCATATGTCTTGGACCTCTTTGAAAAGCAGAAACTGAAAACTGTCCTCTGAGCAAAAAAGCTGGGGCGAGGATGGAAAGGTTGCCCAGAGCAACCTTGTTAATTAGAATGACCTGATTTCACAAACTAAATGGATCAGCCCGGCTGTTTTCTCTCAGGAAGCTGACTCCTTTTAAGGAATATTTGTAGATACACCTCAGTTTTGACCCTATATGCAGACCCTCTCTGTACCGCTCCTTAACTCCTTGGCTGGGAAGCAGGAAGCAGAAGGGAATTTTCCATGCTTAAGGTTAAGCTGCCACAAAAGCAGGGACCAGCCAGTTAGCTATTACTCTACTTTTGATGGAAAGCCATAATCAAACCTCCAGAATAACAAGGTGAGTGCACTTAAAAGTTCATTTTCTACCACTTCTGTTCATTCCTCCATTCTGCCAGTTGCTGCATTCTCACCTCCACCACGTACCTTTTTTAAACCACTGCAACCACGAGTGGCCAAAGATGGTCACTTGCTTTCCATGAGCCACTTCTCCCCAACCACAGGCAGATCTTGTTTGCCAGACCTCATCCTTTATGGGCATGCTCAGCAAGTATCATCATTTTTTTCTGTATATATAGTTCTCTGGGCAGATAGAAAAGAGGAAGATGAAGAGTACAGATGAACTTCTTCATGGCCCCATTAGGGCAGAAATGGCCACAATCAGCTCTCAGTTATGGAATAGACTCCCCTTCTCTGAGAGCAGGTGCCCAGTGAATAGCGACTCCTCAGAACCAGTGTGGAAGCAGGAAGAGTTTGAGCTGCAGCTGTGGGTGCTTTGAAATCAAGGGTGACAGATGGCGGATGAGAGGTGTCAGGTGGGCCCTGACAAGAGGCAAGGTAGGCTGGTTCTGCGGGAGCCTGCTCAAAGTCTGAAGGTGACCAGGTGGCCCCGCTGGAGTTTTTAGGGTTTCCCTGGGCTGTGCTGTCTGGGTAGCAGGTTCTTTTTGATTGTAAAGGGAATGTCATAAAACTTACCTCAGTATCATAGGTTCAACTTGTATGAACCCCAAAAACATAATGCTAAGTGAGGGAAGCCAGATACAAATGACTACGTGTTGATTCCATTTATAGGAAATGTCCAGAGTTTAAAGAGACAGGAAGCAGATGGTTGGTTTTCCCAGAGCTGGAAGTGGGAGCAGGAATCAGCTGCAACATGGCTTGACCATTTAGGGGAGATGAACTGGGTTGTGGTGATGTTTCACAACCCTACAAATATACTAAATATCATTGAATTGAACATTTATAATGCCTGGATTTTATAGGATTTGATGTATACTTTGATGAAACTGTTCAAATTTTACTTCCATTGGATTTTGTTGGGGGGCTTGTGGGAGGAGTCGAGTGACTAACAAAAAGATTTATAAGGTATGACTCAGTTCCTACTGTGTTTATTCTGATTTGTGGAAACATGCCTATAAATGATAGTGTTAGCAATTGGAACTTTTAAGCCAAGTCCAATTCTGAACTTGTTCCCTGAGCTTTAGTAAATAGGCCTTGTGAAATCCTCATCTCACCTTCTGAAATGCTCAGTGTAAAAGAATTTACAGTTTATATATAGAGGAGATGTGTTTATATAGACAGGAAGATTTCACTAATTTGGATAGTTGGATTTAGTCCAAGTTAGTAACATCTATATATGTGAAAGGAAGGAAATGCAGTAGAATTTCATGGCTGGAAAGGAATTTAAAGCTAGGAGCTGGACGAGAGAATAAATAGCAGATGATTAGGAAATTCAAAAATCCAGAGTATATTTGATTAGCACAGTGAAAAACCTCAAAGTTAATGTATGCCTCTTTAATTACAAATTCCCTTCATCAGATTCACTCAATATTTGACTACAGTGGTCAATATAGCTGACTCTTCTTTTCCCTGGGTATTTAGAAAACTCCACACCTAAGGGGTACTCGTGTGTTTATTTGGAGAAATGATATGATTATTAGCAAGGCTTCTGAGGGTCATTCAGATCTGGTGAAAACAAAATATGAGCTTCCCGTCCCCTACCTCTACCGGTAGATTAATCTCTGTGTGCAATTGGAGGGACTCGAGCCCCTTTCCAGAAACTTCTCTTTGCTAGACCTGATTCTAAGAAGCCAATGACTTCATGGTTAATGGGATCAGACTTTCTAGCTGCTGAATTGAAGGATCTTGTTTTCAATCCAAATTCACCAGGAGTTTTTTTTTTTTTAATGATTTTTATCTAAAGACCAGATGGGGGAAATTAATTATTAAAAAATGGTTATAGATTATTAACATCTTTTGAAGCTACTTACAGTTTCTTATACAGTGCTTTGTGGACCGAAGAGCTAGCAGCAAGACTCTGCTTTATGCAGTTATTCACAATGAAGTATACCATAACTTAATTTTGAATCATGTTTTTGGGAGACCAGTGTTATTTAACTAAACTGTGGTACCTGAGATTGGTGCATATCAGTCATGCAAAGTGAGGACTGCCTGTATTCTTAAAAATGTGGGAAGGAGGAACAGTTGCCCAACCCACTCTAGTTCTTAAGGTGAGAAAGAGGGCAGAAGACACGAGGCAGAGCTTAGAGAAGCTACGAGACTAGTCACACAATTGGTGAGTTAAACTTCACAAAAGGTGGACAGTCTAGTCAGTCATCCCTCATGCGACTAACATGCCATTTTGTTAGTTTCATTATACGGTATAATTCTTCATTTGTAAAGTGGTTTACCAGGTTGAAAAGCTAGAAAAAGCAAAGGTTGAGGGTTTTACTTTTAAAATTTTATATATTTAAATAAAAATTGATTTTTTCCCCCTCAAAGGCAGTTTTGGCTAACACAAAATTGTTGATTTTTGAACGAGGTTGAGAATTTTACAAAACATTAAAAATTGAATTCAGATAATTCACACCGATCATATTATTGATGAATTTGTAGAGCTAACTCCTAATGAAAAGTAGTTCTTTTCCCACTGAAACACATCCTTTGCTCTAGGTCTATTGGGTCCATCTGCCAGTCTTCCTTTGACCTCTCACTTCTCCGCCTCATTGACTCCTACTGCAGATCCCCAACGGTGTGAGTGCCCCCGAGGTTCTGTCCTGACTCATGTTTCTCTCCCCACAGTACTCACATCTGACAGATTTCCACACCACACACACAACGAATGAATTAATGCCACCGCCTGTTTATCTGCACCCTCTTTTTTTCAAGGCCACAACAGGTCATAAGTCTTAGTGTTCCTCTGCCAAGTAAATATTTCTCACATCTATTTCCTCTCATTTATCTCTCTTGCTGGTGCTCTGTTTAGGTTTTTGTTTGTTTGTTTATTTTTGTTTTGTTTTAAATAGCAGCCAACTAGAAATGATGAGGCCTGTGTTCCTTATGTTTTTATCTTCCCCTCTCTTAACTTCCCATACCCTCTGCCAGGGTTTCTAAATCCCAAATTTGATGTTAAGTTCCTGCAATACACCTCTCAGTGATTTTTCATTGCTTACAGGATAAAGTTCAAATTACATAACACAGCCTTTGAATTTAAGTTTTATTTGTAGATCTTTTATCTGGCACTAGTCTAACTTTCTGCTTTATCCTCTATTTTTTTTTTTTTTGCATGCTCTGTGTCGTTTTGGTGGAAGACTCTGCAAATTCATGCTTCCCAGCCTTTGTGCAATTTTCTCCTTGCCTTAGACTGCCCTTTCTCCCCTTCCTTGAACAGACTTGTCTCCAAAGGTTCCTTGGCTCGGAAACCCACAGAATTCATCATAACTTTTTCCTCCCTGTGGTTCCATAGCACATACATTTCTTGAATCACATTTTGCTTTGTTTATGTGGCTTTCCAAGAGGATTTTATAAAGACTGTGAGGACAATAACTGTCATATCAGCATTCGTCATATAATGGGTATTCAGTAAATATTTAGTCATTGAATAGATTTCAAGACCACTGCTTTTCTGATGCTCATCCAGGAAATGTTATGCCTACAGGACCAAGTTAAAAGGACATCCTTTGTTGATCCAGAAGTTGAGAACTGTGACTTGGAGAAACTGACAAATCTATTACACATTTAGAGGGTACATTGAGTGAATTATGAAGGAAGGATGGTGGATAAAGATAGAAAATTGGGTTATAAGCTAGACAATACAGTCTGACTAGTCACATTTTAGCAACGAGACTTGAAATGCGGCCAGCCTAAACTGAGATGTGCTGTAAGTGTAAAATATGCACTTGATTTCGAAGACTTAGTACCACCAAAAAAGTAAAATAATTTAATTTTTTAAAATATCGATTGTTAAAATGATAATATTTTGGATATATTGGATTAAATAAGCTATATTAAGATTAATTTCAGAAGTTTTATTTTTTTTACTTTAAAAATATTGCTACTAGAAAAATTTAAATTTCATTTGTTGCTCTGTCTATATTTCTCTTGTACAGCTGGGCTAGAGGGAAACTATGGGAAGCAGAAGAGTCAGGGGCAAGATGAGAGACAAAGGGCAAATGCTTAAAAAAGAATCAAGTGGAAAGAAGGGGATGTGGGGTGGCCATGTTTGGCAGAGCAAGGAAGAGCAGATACGGTGAAAAGTTAAAAAAGGAAGACAGAAAACAGTGTAGGCACTGTGAATAAGTAATGTGACGTCACCTGTGTCGGCAGTCCAGCACGTAAAACAGGCAAACTTAGTTCAAACGGTGTACAAAAACCTGTGTTGTTTTTCCCTTATGAAGTCATTCCTTGTTTACAATAGCATAATTAGAAAGTGAAGTAAGCAAAAAGGAGAAAACACATTCATCACCCATAGTTCTAGTCTTCAAAAACAATGCCTTTAAACCTTGGTATAGTGTCATCTTTCAGATCTCTTTCTATATTTGTATGTATTTATATATGATTTTTATGCAAATAGAGCTAGTCTTTATATATACTCCTCATTATCTGCTTTTTTATTTCACTTACTAGATTAAATATTTTTCCGTAGTAGCCTTAAATGTAAGATAATTATTGTTGGATACAGAAAAATAAAGATAGAAAATGCTGTTTCTGTAATGCAGCATGTCACCTCCCTTCCCTGGGTTTTGTCTGTTGTGATCATTGCAGCTTTGACTGACCTGATCAGGGTCCATTAACTTAAGAGAGGCAGGTCACCTCTGTGTCCCCCCTCCTCTTTCAAGAACTGCCGAGTTAGTGGCATTTCCTAAATTCCACTGCTTAAACCCTCCTCCTTCTAAGGATTATAGCTGTAGACTAGAATAAATAAGAATATTGGTAATTCAGGATTTTAGATGAAGCAGACACTATCATCATTACATACAATGGTGCATATGTTGAGGCACATTTGCTTTTAAGTGGCCCAGAGTACATTATATTGAGGAATTTGAAGCTAAAACATTTTTTATTACTATTCTTGATTAAATTTTTAGAGTTACTATCTAAGGTATATTATGGAAGTTCTAATCTGACATTTGAAGGTAGGCAGATATTAATTACAGGTATTAATTGCAGCTTTTAGACGACGGGAAGAAATGTTACCTGCAAGAGCTATGTAGTTGGACCAGTGGCTTAACTGGTAATGAATGGATGAAATGGGGATCATAATGTAGAGTTCCTCCAAATAGTAACTTTATCTCCAAAGAAATATAGACTTTTTAAGTACTATACATTTAAGTTGTTTTTTGAGATTTTATTTTGTTTGGAATTTTCCTTTGGAGAAGAATCACAAAATGGCAGGTTATTTTCCTTCCTGTTCTGCCCCCCTTGTAAAATGGTGTAAAGTCAGCCCGTCCTCCTTCCTGATTACCTGATAGCTTTTAAAGGCAATTCTAGTGTTTTAGAGATGACCTTTTTCTACTTTAAAAATCTCCTCTTTCTAAATAAATTTTAAAGAGCCTTTGAAATGTATCCCTCAACTCCCAGAGAGAACTTGTACTTTAAAAAATAAACTTGGATGAGCAAGACCAGCCTACTGTAATGATAGGTTTGCCTGTGCACGGTTTAACCATTGTTTTTAAGATGGTCTTTGCTAAATTGCCGAGGTTCATGTTTGCTCTCCAAATTGTAAAGATTAGAGATGGAGAAGATATAGATTTCTTCTAGCATTTTAGTCTAATTTTGCTGATATATAAAGAAATTTCAGATCCTTTTCTTTCTTTTTTTTTTTTTTTTTACTCAAGAATAATTAGTACACCAGCTATGGCAAGGTTTTTGTTTGTTGTTTTAAAGTAGGAGGATTTGGAAGATGGGGACATTATTTATAGAAGGAAATTTTTTTTTTAAAAAGCATTTCTTGTATAAGAGCAAGAGTAAATTTTGAAACAGAATAGGGCTGAGTGCTGCTGACCTTTGTCCTTGTGTTATTCTAGAGTTTGACTAGCACAGGGCTCTCTGCCTTCACTAAGCCAGTGTCCTCTGCTTACTGGATATATTTACATTGTTGTTACTGACTTTATTACAGACATAATTTAGATAAGAGAGCAGGAGGAGGAATGGGCAGGGCTTCTGATGGGCTGCTCAGAAAGACAGGCTGTTACCTTGTTACCTTTTAAATGATGCCCCTCAAGGCATTTTGCAGTCAACCTCTGGAACATCTAATTATGACCCTATTTGGAAAAAGGGTCTTTGCAGATGTGATTAAGATAGAAGTACAGATGACACCACACTGGAATAGGATGGCTCTTTTATCCAGTATAAACCAACTCTGTGGACACCTTAATTTCAGAATTCTGGCCTCCTGAACTGTGAGAGAATAAGTTTCTGCTGTTTTAAGCAACCCAATTTCTGGTACTTTGTCACGACAGCCCTAGGAAATGGATTTATACCTGCGGTGACATTAGGCTGCTGTGGGAACTTAACATTTTATCTCTCTCTCTCTGATACCCAACAGTCCTCTCACACCCCCAGTTGAAAAGGTTTTGCTTTGTCTTACTGGCCCTTCAGTATGAATCTTAGTTGTTCTAGTGAAGGGGAAAGTAGCCTTCAGAAAAAGAAACACAGTGGAAAAGTTACCTAGCACAGCACTGAGAAGGGATGAAAGGCAAATCAGACTCCCTCATCTCTGCTTATACTTTGCCTACCTCCTCCCCCCACCACAGGTCTTACAGTATTTCACTTTGGGGAAAGAATATCCTTCAGAAAAAACTACTTTGAAAGTCGTCATAAACAAAGACTGGATTTAGGGTTGAGAGGGGAGTCACTTCCGGGAGACTCCTTTACCTCTTTGCCCCGAGACCAAACCAAGTCACCAGGCCCCTCCGAGCTAGTGTCCTGGTATGTGCAGTGACTGCATCTGGGGCTAAGAGCCTGTGTGGTGATGTGCGTGCATGGAGCCAGGCCTGACCGCGTAGAGGCTCGTAGACTTAAGCGTGTGACATGGACGCAGTTGTATAACGCATGTTCTCCTGGGTAAGAAAGTGGAAGGAGTGAATGTTTTCCCAGGAGCCTACTGTGTACCTGGTGCTCTGCTGGGCACTTTTTTCAATCTTAAAAACACTTTCAAGGAAGTGATTTGTCCCTAAGCTTCTCACATGACCTCATAATAAAAATTTTCCCCAAATTCCCACCTCTAAGTACTATTAGGGTTAGATGAGGTTGTGTATATTATGTACCTAGTGCAATTTGCATCATTCAGTAGATGCTCAATAAGTGCTAGTGTCTGTCTTTTCTGTTCTTCACATCAACAAACTTAAGAATCAAATAATATAAGAGACAGGGCTGACTAAATGGTATTTGCTCTCCACAATAGTTATTAATTTTACAATTTCAAGATATATCAAAAAAGAAATGAAAAGTCTGTGGTGGAATCCTTTGTTGTTGGACATGACAGCAGTATTTGCTCTAAGTAAATCTCAAATAGAGGGTGGCAATTTCTGGGGGCGACCTGGCCACCTCTGGGAAGGAGGAGAAGCAGATTGGGGAAGAGAGAGCAGCAGGCCTCTTTACATATTGTGTTTATGTGTGTGTTGTCAAGAGAAACTTTTTGTTTTCCTGAGGGCTCAGATTGGAGGCGGCAGATGGTTTACAGATTTGGAGGGAAAGGCCTGGAAAAGGCCTAGGGCGACGTGGGGGAGGAAGAAGCCGAGAGCCAGCAGGGAGAGCTGAGCCCCAGATACATGAAAGGATAGTGAGTGGCTCCTCCACATGCCTCTTGGGCCTTTTCACAAAGTTGCACAATAACAAATGATTGCAAATTAAGGATGAAATGTTTTAAGCAAGGATGTTCTATTAATATGAGTCATGTAGGGTCAGACGCTTATCTGATTTACGCCTGCGTGAACTTCACAACTCAAGGTTCTTACCTGTACCTGTTTGTTCCCCGCTCCAAAAGAAGTTTTGGAGGATAAATATGTGGTCTTATATGAAAGGACAGCATATTCTGGGAGAATCAGGCCGTTTTGGGGAGGGCTTAGATGAACAGAGGCAGTGGTACAGGTGGTAAAGAATATGCATCTGCTCTCCTTTTCTTCCTTCATCCCCGCTCTCCTCTCCTTTTCTTCCTTCATCCGACGATGTTGTGGAGAAGCAGAGATGCAAAGGTTATCCTTAATGTCGGAGTCACTACAATGAGGAGAATTCACTGATGGTTTTCTGAATTCCAGTTCAGCAGATGAACAGTTGGGAAATAAATGTCAGGCTGATTTTGGTTTCAAGTCTGAGTCATAATTATTGCCCTCAAATAAAATAGCTCTTAGAACTTTACGTTTTCAGCATCTAATTGTCATTAATAAATAGTTTCAGATTTTCAGCAAATTCAGACCTATTCCTCCTACAGATAGTACAGCCAACTCTTTTCAGCTACAGAAATAAGTGCACTCTTATGTAATGGGCCTGGGGGACGTGGGGCGCCTGTGAAGGGAGACAGTTTCAGTTATACGGACTCTGTCAGCTGTGATTGAATTCCTGTCTGTGTCACCGTCTGACTGGAGTCTGTTCTCTCATTCAGTACTTATGTCAATCCCTGTCTGAGGAAGGTGCTAGGTTGTTTGGCACAATTTTGTGAATTAGAAAAAGGCCCCGTTTGGATGGATGAATTATGGAAAGGTAGACTTTATGGGTAAACGTGGTAGCCCCATGTCACCTTCTTGGGCCCACACAGCCTGTCATGTTGTATGAGGGGTTCTTGTAGACTCAACTTTGTTCCTGGACCAAGACAAGAGAACCAGTATCTTACCTGCTCCATCCTTGTAGTTCTGCAACTGGGATTGTGCTATGCCCTGGGGTGAGCCTGGTGTTCCTGAATCTAAGGCTTTGTCTTATTTCCTCCTATAACTCTGGATTCCTCTCAAAAGAGAAGCCACCCTGTCTTTTGGTTGGAACCAGCTCTCCCACACTCCCATGGCCTCTTCAACATGGCCGTTGGCCATCATCCTGTTCCTCAAGTAGATGGATTTTCTAGAAGAACAGCCATGATACCACTGATGAGTAACAACGGCCAGCCACCCACACCTACTTTCTATGAGCCCCTGTTAATTCTTAATTTTTAAAATAGGGGCTATGAGCCTCTATTTAATCTCCATGAAAACCCTGCTAGGTAGGTGCTTTTGTCATCCCTGATTTTGTAGATGAGGAAATAAAGGACAGAGGAGTTGAAGAACTTGTTCAAGGTCACACAGCTGTGCTCTAACGGCTATGCGATGAACCCCTTAGTGTTGCCCCTTCCCCCACACATATTACACTTCTGTCACTTTTAGGGCCTCCCATGCCCAACTCACCTCATCCTCACTTCTTCCTTTCCCACCAAAGCACGTTTGAGTGACAGCTTGCTTCAATGCCAGAGCCATCTGTTAACACAGCTAAAATTTCATTAATAACAAGCCGATTCCAGAAGACTACATTTCAAGCATGTATATAATTTTACCCAAGGATTATATTATTGGGAGATTTAGATAAAATGGGTCTTGTCTCCTTAAGTGGCACCTGAGTGGCCACAGATTCGATGTAGGCAGAGATAAAATTAGGGCTGACATTTGAGCATGTGTGATCAGTAGGTTCATTGCGAAGAATCCAGCCCTGCTCGGAAGTAGAGACGTGTTCTTTCCATCCTATTTTCGTTACATGTTCTTGGTAGATTAGTAAACCGAAGAAGGAAAACCTGTAAGTCTGATTCTAAAAATACCCTGAATATTACAGTTTTTGCAGCAGAAGCTCTGGGTAAGTGTAGGGCTTCCTCTCAGAAAACAAGCTGTTTGGCTCACGGCTCATGGAAGCCCCACAGCCACACTGTGCCGGGAACCTCCTGGTGCTGCCTCCTTCCCGCTCCCTGCCCACCGTTGCCTCCGGAGAGGTAGCTGCTTATTCTGACCAAAGCTGAGCATAAAGGAAATCCCAGAGAGGGAGAGAGATTTAAAAATGAAACTCCGGTTGGAATGGTCTGTGCCGTCCTTGGAACCGGAGACATCAACTCTGCGAATGTATTTGGAAATGGACATTTGTTCATGAGACAGAATTCTCCTGACTTACAGTCAAGGCCCCTTTGAGCTCTACAGGTGATTGTTTTGTTTCTAGCCACTTGTTTTCCAAAGAGGGTAAAGACGGAATTGGAATTTTTATGATCCCTTCTGTCCTTTGGGGTAAGTGTCCGTCTTGGTTAGCTCAGCCTGCCATAACAAAATACCACAAACAGGGTGGCTTAAATGATGGAAAGGTATTTTTCTCATAGTTCTGGATGTTGGAAAGTTCAAAATCAAGGTGCTGGCTGATTTAGTTTCTGGCGAGGACTTTCTTCCTGGTTTGCAGATGGCCATCTTGTCCCTGTGTCCTCACGTGGAGGGGAGAAAGTAAACTCTGGTGTCTCTAAAAGGACACTACTCTTTCTAGATCAAGTCTCCACCCAATCTGACCTCACTGAACCTTAATTACTCCCTTACTCCAAACTCAGCCACACTGGGCCATTAGGGTCTCCACATAGGAATTTTGAAGGAAAATAATTTAGTCCACAAAAGCTGTCTGTCATCTCAGAGGAGTCTGGGAGGTGCCCTGGTGTGGAAGGCCAGACCACCACCCTGTGCTTCCTCAGCATCTACCAGGTGAAAGTGTCTGTTGCTTTCCTGGGCTTCTTGCTACTTCTCTGTCCAGTCTTGTAGTTTCCCAAGGCGGTAAAGGTGAGCTGGTGAAGGGCTAAACTAGTACTCAGGCTGCCACCGCTTCCCCCCAAAACCCCCCCTTTTACCGTCTGCCCTGTTCCTCCCGAGTTCCCTGCCCTTGTCCAGTTCTGACAGCAGGTGTTGAGTTGCCGTTGTTTGCTACACCCCTTTATACCCCTTGTGGCTTTGTATATGGGAAGTTTTATTTATGGATCTGTGTAATATATAAAACACATGTCTTCAGATACACACACATTTTAGACCTTTTGGAGTTCATTTTTTAAACAATTAGTAATATACTTGGAGGAGAAAATATCTATTATAGAAAATCAAGAATAAGTTTACAATCTTCACTTATGTCTCTACTTTTCCTCCATAAATTTAAATGTAAACCTACGATAGAGCATGTTTAAAAAAAAAAAAGAGAACTCTCAACTCTATAACTTGGCAGGATCAAATTATTTTTATTTTTCACAAATAACTTGTTATAATCCACTACTCTAGAATATTTTTCAAATCTCAGCTTTATTGGTGACATATAACATTAGATTTTGAATGTGTACATTGTGGTAATTTGTTACATGTATACATTGTGAAAGGATTTCCCCCATCTAGATAATTAAGACATCCATCACCTCACCTCACGTGTGTGTGTGTGTGTGTGTTTGTGTGTGTGTGAGAGAGAGAGACAGACAGACAGACAGATATTTAAGTTCTACTCTTATAGCAAATTTCAGTTATACAATACAGTATTCCCAACTATAGTCACCATGTGTTACATTCCACCTTATTCATTTGAACTTGAAAGTTCGTACACTTTACCAACCTCTCCCTTTGTTCTCCAGCAATCTCCTTTGCTCTCCAGCCCCTGGCAATCACTTTTCTATTCTGTTTCTATGAGTTTAACTATTTTTGAGTCCATGTGTAAATGTTAACATGCAATATTTGTTTTTCTCTGCCTGTCTTACTTAGCATAATTCTCTCAAGAGCAAAAATATTCTAGAACATTTTAAATATAAATCCAAGCCTAGTCTTTATTTTTGAAACGTGGATACCTATATTCACTGGGAAAAAAAGTTAAAAATGTATTTCTGAATTACAGAGGACATCTTTGGTTATAAACAAAGGACTGTTTTAAGGTGACTTAAACAAAATGAAAATTCTCCAGCTACAGGGACCTCTCAGACACCAGGGTTGGAATGTAGTTGAGAATTGTGACGTTATGTGAACCTGGTCTGGTGGTCAGCCACACTGTCTCTTTCCCTTGTGGGCTTGCCTCCTTCTCTCTCTCTGCAGACCTGCATTCCTGGCTTCTCCAGGCCTGTGGAGGTTAGAAGGTTCTCATTCTCAAACATGAGCCAAGAATCACAAGTCCTGCCACAAGTAGAAATGCAGTGTCATTTTCTCAGTTCACACTCTTGCAAAACCTTTCTGATTGGCCCAGCACCTCTTCTGTGCCCCCAGACCCCCTCAGAACAATTTGAACATACACCTCTTGCTGCCACATGTTTGTCTGAATATAGTTTTGCTCAACTTGCTTGTCACTTATGAATAACACCTATACCTGTCCTAAGCCATGTGAGGCTGAATTCTTAAAATCATCTTTAAAAGACTAGAATTAAATGAAAAAGAACAAATATTCTCTCTTCACTTCTTTTATCCCCAGGAGCTTATGTCATTAGGCCTTGTGAATATTATGAGATGTTAAGGTGGTTTCTCAAGTCAGATAAGAATGAGCAGATTCACCTTGCTTTCATGGTGTCCACATGACACCTTAGACTGTTAGAAAAACTTCAGGATTTGTTATCATTTGAATTTAAAATGAAACGGTATAAAAGCAGTCATTTCTTCAGAACTTTGACCTTGGAAGAAATCCGGGCACTGTTCTTCTTGTCCCTTTTCTAAAAAGCCACCAACTCCCCCGGTTGCTGGGAGCTGCTGGAACCAAGTCCTCTGTCGAACGCACTAATGATATTTGGAAATGTGCCTTTAGCGCTCTCTCCTCCACGTGGTCCGTGCATCCGAATGCAAAACGGGAGCTGACATTTACTCCCCGAGAGATACCTTCCTCCAGTTGGAGAAAATGCAGGTGACCCCATTCCCTCCCTCCTGCAGGTTTTTTTACTGTCTGTGACTCAAGGACTTGGAGTCCTCTGAGTTATATAAGAGGAATGTGACAGGATTCCAGTTTCCCTTTAATCTCTGCCTGGCCTCTTTTGCATTATTTAAAGCTCTGTTATGTGAGTTTGCCTGTGGCTCTTGGTCTGATTCATACAAGCCCTCCAGTCCTGTTGGTCTGGAAAGCCAGGGAGAGCCAAGCTGTCACCACAGACCTCAGGGAATGGAGAACTCTTCTCTTTTGAGCATTTGGCACCTGTTGCCTGGCTTCCCCTGTGCCTTAAAACTGAAGATTCCCTTTCTTTCTGTAGAGTCGTCAAGGAATGCTCCCTTCTCAGCCCTTAGCCAGTGGGTTAATATGTTGAACACTCTTGAGTCTAGGTGACTAAGGGAAACCTGAGTTCCATGTTAAAGCATTAACATAAATAAGTTAAACTTACACTTAGAAATGGTTGGGTCTTTAAAAAGTCAAGAAATTGAAACCAGCTTTGGAGTAAGAACAAAAGTCACCACCTGATTCATCCGTGTTTTTGTGGTGTCATGCTCTTTAGGTGACAGGTGGTCTGTTACACATATGGCTGAAGCAGCGATAGTGAAATTCCAAGGGGAAAATGACATAATGCTATTGCAGGAAAAAGATGTGTTAATGTTGAGGTGGAGATAGAAGACCGTGAACAATTAACCTTAAGTAATAAATGGTTGACTCTTCTAGGTTTTCTTCAAAGAAAACCTCCTTGCCTGAAATGATCTTTATATTTTCACTTTTTTGTTATTAAAGAAAACCATAACTTGTTTGAGCATTGCTATTTGGAAATCTTACAGAAGGGAGGAATGTTTTGTTTATTTTTTGCTCATTTTTATTTTTAAAGTTTTTTCAATTACAGTTGACATAAAATATTAAATTCAGGTGTACAGCATAGTGATTACACATTTATATAACTTATGAAGTCTAGTATCCATCGGACACCATAAATGGTTATTACAGTATTATTGACTGTATCCCCTGTTCCGGGCTTTATAGCTCCGTGACGGTTTTTATGACTGGCAATTTGTACATCTTAATCCCTTTACCTATTTCACCCAGCCCCCCAAATCCCCTCCCATCTGGCAACCCTCTGTTCTTTGTATCTATAAATTCGTTTGTTTATTTTGTTTTTTAGATTCCACATATAAGTGAAATCATATAGTATTTGTCCTTCTCTGACTTATTTCACTTAGAATAATATCCTCAAGGTCTATCTGTGTTGTAACATATCAAGATTTTATTCTCTTTTTTTGCAGAGTAATATTCCATTGTATATATGTACTACACTTTCTTTATCTAATCATTTATCAGTGAACACTTAGGTTGCTTCTGTATCTTGGCTATTGTTAATAATGCTCAACAAACAGATGCATATATCTTTTCAGATTAGTGTTCTTGTTTTTTTCAGATAAATATGCAGAAGTGGAATTGTTGGATCATATGGTAGTTCTATATTTAATTTTTTGAGGAATCTTAATACTATTTCCTATAGTGGCTGCACCAGTTTACAGTCCCACCAAAAGTACACGAAGGTTCTTTTTTCTTCATGTCTTCACCAACATTTGTTGTTTGTTGATTTATTGATGATAACCATTCTGATAGGTGTGAAGTAATATCTCATTGTCATTTCGATTTGTATTTCCCTGATAATTAGTGATGTTGAGCATCTTGTCATATCTTTTGGCCATCTGTATGTCCTCTTTGGAGAAATGTCTGTTCAGATCTTCTGTCCATTTTAAAATCAGATTTTTTTTTTTTGGTGTTGTATGAGTTCTTAATATAGTTTGGATAGTAACCTTTTATTGGATGTATCATTGGCAGATATCTTCTCCCATTCAGTAGGTCGTCTTTTCATTTTATTGATAGTGTCCTTCATTGTGCAAAAACTTCTTTGTTTGATGTAGCCCCATTTAAAATATTTTTCTTTTGTTTCCCTTGGCCAAGGAAAAACATATCCGAAAAAATATTGCATATCCAAAAAAAGATTACTAAGAACAGTGTCAGGAAGTTACTGCCTGTGTTTTCTTATAGAAGTTTTATGGTTTCAGTTTTACATTTAAATTTTAGCCTTTAATCCATTTTGCATATGATGTAAAAAAGTGCTAATTTCACTTTTTTTTTTTTGCATATATCTGTCCAGTTTTTCCAACACCATTTATTGAAGAAACTATCTCTACCCCATTGTATATTGATACCTCCTTGGTCATAGATTAATTGACCATATAGGCATGGATTTATTTCTGGGCTCTATATTCTGTTCCATTGATCTGTTCCAAAAACAAACATTGTGTCTGTTTTTATACCAGTACTATGCTGTTTTGATTATTATAGCCTTGTAGTATAGTTTGATATCACTGGTGTGATACCTCCAACTTTGTTCTTTCTCAATATTGCTTTGGCTATTTGGGGTCTTTTGTGGTTCCACATAACTTTTAGATTTGTTTTGTGAAAAATGTCATTGGTATTTTAATAGGGATTTCATTGAGTCTGGAGATTGCTTTTGGTAGTGTGGACATTTTAATGATATTAATTCTTCCTATCCATGAGCACAGTATATGCTTTCATTTATTGGTATTTTCTTCAATTTCTTTTTTCAATGCCTTATAATTTTCCAAGTGCAGGTCTTTTACCTCCTTGGTTAAATTTATTCCTAGTTATTTTTTTGATGCAGTTGTAAATGGGATTCTTAATTTCTTTTTGATAGTTTGTTATTGGTGTATAAAAATGCAACCAATTTCTGAATATTAATTTTGTATCCTGCTCCTTTATTGAATTCATGTATTAGTTCTAATAGTTCTTTTTTTTTCCAGTGGAATCTTTAGGGTTCTTTATAGTATCATGTCATCTGCAAATAATGACAATTTTACTTCTTCCTTTCCAATTTGGATGATTTTTCTTTCTTGTCTGATTGCTTTGGCTAAGACTTACAATACTATGTTGAATAAAAGTGGTGAAAGTGGACATCTTTTTTTTGTTTCTTATCTTAAAGAAACAAATTTCAGATTTTCACCATAGAGTATTAGCTGTGGGTTTGTCATATATGGCCTTTATTATTATATTGAGGTATGGTCCTTCTATCCCCACTTTACTGAATTTTTATCATAAATGGATGCTGGGTTTTGTTTCATGCCTTTTCTCATCTATTGATATGATCATATGATTTTTATCCCTGTTCATGTTACATATGACATTAATCCATTTATGGATATTGAACTAATTTTGCATCACAAGAATAAATCTCATTTGGTTATGGTATATGATCTTTTTAATGTATTACTGAATTTGGTTTACTAGTATTTTGTTGAGGATTTTTGCATCTATGTTCATTGGCCTGTAATTTTCTCTTTTTGTAATGTCTTTTGTTTGGCTTTGGAATCAGTGTAATGCTGACCTTGTAAAATGAGGTTGGGAGCCTTTCATCCTCTTCGGTATTTTAAATAGTTTGAAAGGATAGCTCTTAATTCTTTGAATGTTTGGTAAAATTTACCTGTGAAGTCAGCTGGTCTAGGACTTTTGTTTGTTGGTAGTTTTTTGGTTGCTGTTTTGATTTTGTTAGTAGTTATTGGTTTGTTCAGATTTTATGTGTTTTATTGATTCAGTCTTGGATGATTGTATGTTTCTAGGAATTTATCCTTTTGTTCCAGGTTGCCTGTTTTGTTGGCATATAATTGTTCACAAGATTTTCTTAAATTCCTTTGTATTTCTGTGGTGTCCGTTATCACCGCTTCTTTCATTTCTGATTTTATTTATTTGGGCCCTCTCTCTTTTTATCTTGATAAGTCTGGTTAAAGGTTTATAGTTTTATCTTTTCAAATAATCAACTCTTAGTTTCATTGGTCTTTTGTAATTATTTTTAATCTCTATTTTTTTCAGCTCTGATCTTTATTATTTTCTTTCTTCTACTCACTTTGGGTTTTGTCTGTTCTTTTCCTAGTTCCTTTAGGTTTAAGGTTAGATTGTTTACAGGAAAATTTTCTTATTTCTTGAAGCAGGCCTGTATTGCTATGGCTTTCCCTCTGAGAACTGCTTTGGCTGTGACACAGATTTTTGTGTCATTGTGTTTTCATTTTCATTTGTCTCAAGGTGTCGTGATTTCTTCCTTGATCTCATTGTTAACCTATTTATTGTTTAGAAGCATGTTATTTAGCTTCCATATGCTCATATGTTTTCCATTTTCTTCTTGTAATTGAGTTCTAGTTTCATACCATTATGATTGGAGAAGATGCTTGATATGATTTCAGTCTTCTTAAATTTATTGAGACTTGTTTGTGGCCTAACATGTGGTCTATCCTGGAGAATGTTCATGCGTACTTTAAAAGTATATTCTACCACTTTTAAATGAAATGTTCTAAAAATATCAATTAAATTCATCCAGTCTAGTGTGTCATTTAAAGCCACTATTTCCTTGTTGACTTTCTGTCTGGATGATCTGTCCATTGATGTCAGTGGGGTGTTAGTCCCTTATGACTGTATTACTGTCAATCTTTCACTTTATGTCCGTCAGTATTTGTTTTATATATTTAGGTGCGCCTACTTTGGGTCCAAAATGTTTACAAGAGTTACATCTTATTGCATTGAACTCTTTATTATTATGAAATGTCCTTCTTTGTCTCTTGTTATAGCCTCTGTTTTAAAGTCTATTTAGTCTGATATCAGTTTTGTTTGTTTCTATTTGCATGAAATACCTCTTTCCAGCTATTACTTTCAGTCTGTGTGTGTTTTGATCTAAAGTGGGTCTCTTGTAGGCAGCATATGTATGTATGCATAGGGTGCAACAGACAGCAACATTGGAGAGATACTTCATGAAAGATACTGCCAGTGTGCAGAATCTTTGGTGAAGTGCAGCGACCCCCAGAACACTAGCCTGCCTCTGGAACTCTACTTTGGACCACTCTCTTCCTTACTTTGCAACAGCCATAGTACTGTGCTGTCGTCCTTCTTAGTTGTCAGTGTTCCTTGGCCGAATGTTGTTCCATGTGAGCAGGACAGGTACTCCTTAAAGGCAGAAGGCAACCTCTTGAGGAACATGGAAGAATTCACTGACAGAGTAGAGGCTGTTGCTTGGGAATTGTCCAAGAATCCCAGCTCAAATGGGGAAATTTCTAGTACTGTGGAATTTACAAAATTTTAGTTTTTTTAATTTGTTGTGTGCATTTGCATAAGAGGTAGCCACACCCAACTAACTGAAAACATGCATATACGCATATCCTATACATAGCATACACACATTAATATCAGCAATGCACAGAATTACATTACAGTTGTGAGTATATTTCTCTTATTTGTCATCATCTGTGGTGAAATAAAGCATTTTTTGCTTAATATTAAGATGATTGATACATTCTTTTAACATCTTTGAGGGGAGAGGTAATATATGGTTAGGGGTTGAGAGGAATTGCTATACACATATTTCATAGAAGATTTTAGAATTGTGACAATTTTCATTAGTATGTACTGCAATCAGGCCAACTAGATTTTATTTAAAATGTGGTTCATATAGTCTCTATAATGAGAAATTCATTGATTCTTTTTCTTTTGCTGAGTTTCCTGCCAGATTTCAAAATGGAGTTACTTAAGGTAGTTTTTTTTTCTTATTCGAGACTCCCTTTATTACTATTGCTATATCAATAATAGATATGTTGAATTTATGTTCATTAAATATTTTCTAGCCTCTTCCTAACACATGAAAATATTACATACTTGTTTTGGTCTACATGTTTATCGGTTCTTTCTGGATTCCTTCGTTTTAAAGGAAAATTCCTGAAGGCCATCTTTTAGGTTTCTCTAATTGGTGCATCTCTAGCTATTAATTTTTTACTTTTAAAGGAGACTAGAAACATGGGTCTTCAAACAAAAAAGAAAACAAGTCTAGTGTATCTTGCTACTATAAACATATAACAGAATAACTTAGGTTCTTACTCTTTACTGTTAACTTTATTCAGCCTCTAGAGGGAACAAAATTTCTTTCCCTTTCTAGAATAATTTAGAGAATATTTGCAAAGCCCCATAATTTTATCTTCCTTTTGAGTGTCAACAGGTCTTTTTTAAGTCTCTAAGGAAGTTAATCTCAAAGTAATTACATACTACAGAGCCAGAATAGAGTTTAGTCATCTTTATGTTTATAGCTAATATACATTCTGAGATGCATCACAACTGAACTATGTCTAAATTTAAGATAAGTTAGAGTTGTATTACTTGTTTAATGTATTCAATACACTAGGAAATTTGATCTTAAAGTCTGTGACTTAAGGGTTAAAACAGTTCTTCACTGTATTTCATTTATAAATTTGAGTTCTTGTATAGTGCTGCTCTTAGAGATGTTTTCTTAGTGGCTCTTGGTTTCCTTTGTGTTTTGTTTTATGGCTTGGAAATAAAAAAAAAAGTTCAAGTTGCTCTTATACTTTATCGCCCAGTCTTTCATGAAGGAAATCCCATTTTCATGAGGAAATCTTGGCACACCTAATCCAACTTGTGTGTTTTGGCAATAGGGACAAGGAAAGCACAGTTCCCGCTGCTCCTTATGTAAGATTTATTTTGTAGTGGGTAACCTTGGTATTCAGAGTTTTCACATTTAACTTACAACTGTCTGCAAATTGTTACCAAGCTGAAAAATTCATGTCCTATCAGTTGAGTCTGTGTAGTTTGATGGAATAATGATTTGATATTTTTTAGAGTCTACTTTTAGATATGCTGACTTTACATACCTCCTTCTCTAAGGTCCTCAAAAGGAAAAAAGAAATGTTTACCATCATCATGAAAAAATCTGAAGTACTCACTGGTCTATTTTCTCTGATCAAAATGTGTTGACAAACCTGGTATGTGTTTCTGAAAATCTTCCGTAGCCTCTGCCTTCACATTCATTCCCTTTCCAACTCCTTTTTTCCCCCCACTATGGGCCAGTAAAGACCCCTGGAAGCATCAGGCTCCGATGATCTGAGCCCCATTCTGGGGGTCTGCAGGGAGCTGTGTTTCTGCTTTTCACTATCCAGTCAAGACTTACTGACCTCTTGGCCTCCATAACGCTTGGCTGCCTTCCTCATTATTACGGAGGGCATTGTGGGCTTCTGTTTATTGGCTGTGTCTAATGCTCTTTCTTTTTGAGACTGTAACAAGTTAATTGAAGTTTCTTAGTCAAATTGGGTAGAGAATGTGAATATTAAAGCAATTCAGGGCATTGCCATGAACCACTGGAAAATAAAATTTTCTCAGCCTGATAGGTAAATAATCTGTAAGGAAGATTTCTGGAAAAATCTACTTGCTGCATAGTGGCAGTTATTATTACAGAACAATAGTTAATTAAATAGCACTATCTTGAAACCTTATATTATGGGATTGCCTTTGGCATTTTATGGCAGATATGTCAATACTGTATGTTTTCTATTTGTACTAGAGATCCTTGAAGCACTTGACTTTTATTATTTTGGGATGCTAAGAAATATATACTTCAGTAGAAGGTCAATACTAGAGGGTGGTTCTCTCACCCTTTATCCACTTTGCATAGCTACTCTTACCCAAGTAGTATTAACAGGAAATAGAATTTCCGGGACATGGCTAGGGATGGAGAGCAACTTTTTCACTGTCTCGTTCTCATTCTTCTCCCACCCTGGGAGTGATCTTGGCAGAAACCCACAGAGCATCAGCTGCGTAGGTTGTCTTTTTCCCTCTCCTTCTCCCAGACTCAACACTGGAGGGAAGGAAAAGAGGCAACAAGGAGAAGCTGCCAGCTTTAGGGTAACATACAAGACAGAATCAGCATTCTTGTGGATATCCAGAATATATTCCACAAGCAGGGCGTTTGTAAGGGCAGTGTGGCAGAGCGCTGTTTCAAACCACTCCATGTTAATGTTGCAGAAGGCTGCCTAGAGGAATGATAATCCAGGACTTACATATTTGTCAGATTTCAGGAGCATAGAGTTAAGTCAGTCATAATAAATGAATTCTATCAAGTTATAGGAATAAATTTAAATATTAATATAGTATAATACTCATAAACATCCCCAAATCACAAGGCGAGCCCACTCAGGTGTCCATTACTCAGATCAAGTAAGAGAACATGAAGTTCCTCCTGGTGGCCCCTCCTGGTCATTGCTTCACCCCAAGGATAGTTACTGTGCTGATTTTTAATACCGTAGATTAGCATGACAACTGCATCCATGATCAATGGAATCAAACATGTATTTCATATGTGTGAATTCTTTCATTTGACATTATGTTTGTGAGATTACTCCTTGGTGTTACTTGTGGCAATAGTGTATTCATTCTCATTGCTGGAATAAACACCACAATTTATTTATTTGTTCTATTGATAAGGAACATTTGGATTGTTTCTAACATGGGGCTACAATGTCTTTCAGTGAATACAATTTCTGTTGCATGTTAATGGAATTTCCGGGTCTATGCAGATGCTCAGCTTAGCAATTGCCCATCATTTCTCCAAAGTAGTGGCACCAACTTACTCTCCCAGCAGTTCCAGTTGCTCCACATCCTCACCAATGTTTGATATTCTTCCTCATAGTAATATACTTAATTTTTTTAAATTTTAAAATATATGTAACATAAAATTTACTTTCTTAATCATTTTGAAGTTCAGTATTTTAAGTATATTCACATTGTTGTGCAGCCAATGTTCAGAATTTTTCCATCTTGCAAATCTGAAAATCTCTACCCATTTAACAACTCTCCATTTCTCCCTCCCCTCAGCTCTAGACAAATCACTATTCTACTTTCTGTTTCTGTGAGATTGACTATACTAAATGCCTTATATAAGTCTAACCATACAGTATGTACAATATTTATCTTTTATCTTGACAATAAGACACTTCTAAAGAACAACACACTTAATACAAAGTTAGTTACATTATATTAAATTTAAGGTATATAACTTGTATTCAGCTGAACAATTGCAAGAGATCTCATTAGATTCAGTGATGATGTTTATGACCACTTAAGGTGTTTGACATAATGTGAAAGGCCTTGAATGTTCATCATACTAGCAACTCAAAACAACTTAGTTTTGGTGTTTTCTAAAATGACCATGATTAATCGCAGTGCATTTTTTTTTTTAAGCTGGGGAAAATAAAGATTTGTTCCTTCTATAAAAACAATTTATTTGATAGTATTTTTTTCTTTCCTTCTGGACCAAAATTGAATCCAGTTTATGGGAAATCCCAAACTAATTCCTTCCCTCTCCTTCATTCCCTTTTATAACTAATCCTACTATCTTTATATTTTTTTCAGATGTCTCTTTAATGTCATGCATTTTCAATTCTGTCACCTCTTACAGAGTTTAAGCAGACTTGACTTGGTGGAATATTTTTTCCAAAAAGTGGCAAACTTCTCCAAGTGTCATTTAAGTAGCAATGACAACTGTTTCCTTTGGGTGGGGGGAGTATTGTGGAAGGTACGGAAAGGTCTGGGTCCTGGATGCTGGTTGAAGCACCAGCGTAGAGTTTGACCTGGACAGACAGCCAGTACCAGGTATAGTAGGAAACCACCTCCCACAAGATAAATCTTTATTCAAGATACAGATCACTAGACCATTTATAAGTCTTCTCATGAAAATAGACACATATATACATGTACATCATCATTAATTCATAGATCTGTTTATTCCTTCTAAGTTGCTCAAACCAGGTTTGTCTAAAGTGATTTTCCATTTCCCCAATGGGTCACAGTAGCTCAGTATTTGTTGGTACCTGAAAGCTTATCTAGATACAGAATATCCTGCATCATATTATATTTTAGAACAGTTAACTTTGTTAAAAAAAAAAAAAAAATCCGACCATGGACCTACCCAGGAGTAAGGAAAGAACCAATGTCTGGAATTTGGGGAGCGAAAAGCACCACGAGGCAGGAAGAGTAGCATTCTCCTCAACACCAGCATCTACTCTGTTATCCCATTTATATTTAAATCCTGCCGGAGGTACCAGCTTATTTCTTTCTAAGACAAACTTAAGCCGTTGAATATTTTTAGATTAGAAGGTTCATTCTCTCTAAGCTGAAAATCTCCTTTCCTGTTATTTATTTATTTATTTATTTTACTTTTCTTTAGCTTTTTGAGCCCTAACCCTGTCCAGTTTCTACAGGCTGAAGCAACAAAACAACTCTGTTATCAGCCACAACACTGGCTGCTCTTGAGCTTGGAGTCAACTGCATCCACAGTGTCTGTCATTTCAGTGGTCCCAGGTTTAGTCTCCTTGTCTTATTCTTAGGAATTGAAGAACTGGATGTCATTAACTTTCTCTAATGTTCCATTTTCTTTGCTGGGTCCTATTTCTTCTACCTGCTAGGTCTAGATGTCCTTTACTTCTCTTCATGAATCCTTCCATCTTTCAGAAAGTACTTCTGCAGAAGGACAATAGCAGCTCTATTCTTTCTGGATGGTGAGATTCCAAATAAGATGGGTAAATTTTCTCTCCCACTTTTCTTTTAATGTAAAATTTGCTTTGATATAGTCACCCAGGGGTCTTAGTCAGCTTGGGCTGCTATAGCAGAAAACCATTGACTAAGTGGCTTACAAACAACAGATTTATTTCTCACAATTCTGTAGGCTGAGAAGTCTAAATAAGATCAGGGTGCTGGCAGATTTGGTGTCTGAGAAGAACCAGGCCTGGTTCTTATTTCTGTGTTATGACATTGTGTAAGGGACATGAGAGGTCTTGGGTTCTCTCTTACAAGGACATTAATCTCATTAATGAGAGCGTCACCTTCATGCCCTAATCATCTTTCAAAGGCCCACCTCCTAACCATCACATTGGAGATTAGCTTTCAACATATGAATTTGGGGTAACAACAAGCAATCAGTCTGTTGTACCAGGAGTTCTGAGTCTATACATTGATGTTGAAATGGGGAAAATTATTTCTTTCCTGTATTAACTATGTTAAGCCTTCTTAACATGAATACTGAAAAGAGTACTTCTAGGAATATATATTTAATGTTTTTACATCATCATCGGATACATTCTTGCATTTAATATTACTGATTTGATTAATAAAACTGTTGGTCTTTGTTACTGGCTCTCTGACTCTTACTGTGCTGTTCCTGGGGACCCATACGGTATTCCTAAAATTGAAGGCTCTTGCCTGCCTCATTGGCTTGCTGATTAAATTTAGGTTAGGCTGGTCATTTTTGGAGTAAACGGTCTTCCCAGAACTCGTCCAGCTTCTTCATTGGTGAACTGATGCTGACTTCTGGGTGGAGGGCTCCAGCTGAAATCCAGGGAAGTCCAGTAGGAATGCTACTAGTCCTGCCTTTTGCTAATCCGTTTTGTACCTGCGAACTCAGAATCATGTTCCTTAGTTCAATACTACATGTGTGTCAGAGGCATTGATAGATGAGAGAGGCACCTTCTTGAATACATACTCAGATTTCTGAAGAATATTTATCTTAATATTTGTAGCTTTTCCAGTTTGGTCTTGATAGAGCTGTCATACAGAAAGAATTTGTGACTGAGGGGTTGGTAAAACACAGTGTGTTGGTTAGAGTTATGTCTCACATTTGAAAAAGGGGAAAAGAAAAACTGAAACCACCAGGGTCTGAAAGCTGCACTGTTCCTAATATCCTGGAAGAGCCACAGGGCATTTCAGCAGAGAAAACAGAGCTTGTTTCATCGGCTGCTTTTCATAGGTTTGCCTGACAGGCTTGGAGGCACATTGAGTTAAAATGAAGCTGTTAAAGATACAATAAATGCTTTTGAAAATTTTCCATTGGGCAATCCATCAATAGATGACTGCTTTGAAAAATGAATGAAAATCAAAATAAAGACACAAATGGCTCACTCAGTAATAAGTACATGCAAAAGAACATTCAAGTGCATGTGTGTTATCTGTCTATAGTATTTTGTTTCTGCTTTACAGTTTTGTTCCATGAAATTAATAAGCCAGCTTGGCCTATAGTATCATGAAGGAAAGATTCAATCTTCCTTACCTTTCTTTTTTAAATTGTGGTAAATATATATATAAATATATATATTTATATATATATATTTTTATATATATTTATATTTGTATATATAATTTACCACCTTACCGATTTTTAATACAGTTGAATAGTGTTAAGTATATTCACATTGATGTGAAACAAATCTCCAAAACTTTTCATCCTGTAAATCTGAAACTCTATACACATTAAAAACACAAGGCCCTTATCCCCCAGCCCCTGATAACCACCATTCTGCCTTCTGTTTATGTGAATTTGTTTCTTGCTTTTGTTTACAAACGTATTTAATCCTGAGTCTTCTCTCCTGTTTTAGTGTGATTTGGACATAATTATGCCTTTAAGGAAGACAGAATAATACATAATTTCCACCGTGTTTTTGTAAAATAGAGTGCCAGCATATACCTGTGAGTATATGGGGCTCTGATTAGTTTTTCTTTTGGCCTGTGGCATCAGTTTAAAATATGTTAAAGTCTTCTCACATGGTTAAGGAATTAGACAGTGAAAGACTGATCTCAGCCAGAATTGAGTCTGTCTGATTTCTAGGTAAATTTGTGAACTCTGTTTCTTCTGTCAGGGTGTATTAAATGTTCAACAGATGACAGAATCTTCCAAAACATGCTTATTACCCTCTGGTATTTTAGTTTGTTTTAAAACTAATGTAATTATTTATAAATTTGGACAAAGTGCATCTAATGGCTACACACTGTTGACAGAATGTTGTTACTCTGAGTAGCGCCAACTTGATCAAGGGGGGATGCACTTGGTTTTCGGTCGTGTGCATCCCTTGCTGTATAGTGCCACTGTAGGTGAACATCTCAAATGCCGTGAAACCATACAGGACTGTTTTCAAAGAGCACTTAAATGTTTGGTTTTGTTTTTTTCAGAAACACCCATATGTTTTCCTATATGGTTTTTCTCTCAGTGCTGATATTAGGGCCCTGGAGGCTGCCCTTGTTACTAAATTTTGTAAGTTTATGATTAGGCAGGATTTTATTTGAAAAGTGTAATCTTTTTATTATCTGTCTTACATTTATATTTCCCCTTTGACTACCTTTGAGCAGTGGAGATACTGCATAAGGGTGAAGTATCATTAAAATGGTGATTGATGGGATGTGCGACTTTAAGATAAGGCTTTATTACAAGGCCTTTAAAAAGAGCCAACAACCAAAAACCAGTGTGACTTAACAGAATGTCCTAAATACAAGACATCTTTGCTTTACCAGATTTTGAAATAATCACACAACAGGAAACTAGTGAACCTGCTCAAAAGGAAACTAATGTTCGGATCCCCTAAAAGTACTGTATCAGAAACAGTCAACACGTTGTTATATTCTCTGAACAATATCTGAAAGAACACAAACCGTCCTTTTATTTCACATGTTTTGTATGCTTGTAAAAGCCATCTGAGGGATAAGGTAGAGAGACCACGTGGCCAGTTATTGTGAGTGATGTGACGCTTTCACTGTTAGTCTAGTCTTGTCATGTATTGTTGCCCAGTTTGAGATATTGCCTGATCAAGTAGAATGTCATTCTTTATTTTCTCATTTTCTTTTAAACATTTTTCCTATGGTTGGCCATTTATAAGTGCTTTGTATTTATGGTTTTTGGAAGATGTCAGCTCTTTGAGCAACAACTTCTTGAAATAAAAATATATTCGCAAATTGGCTTTAGATACTAGACCCCATCTTACAGTTGTTTTTGTTAAAAAACAAAACAAAACAAAACCAGGCTGTTATAGTCTAAGAGAATTATGGCTTTAAAGTGATTTCATTCATTCATTCATTCCGCAAATCTTTATGAACACCCACTGTGAATCATGCTGTTCTGGTGAACAAAACAGATGAAGGTCCATGTGTTAGCAAAGCATGCATCTTGACAGAAAAAAAAAGACAGCCATGTATAAGAAACAAAGAAATACATTGTTTGGGATGCTACAGAATGATAAATGAAACTGAAAAATGAGAAGGAGTGGAATAAGGGAGATGGAGGTGTGGGGGCAAATTATAGTTTTAAGTAGGGTGTTTAGGGTCAACCCTATTGAGAACCTGACATTTGTGCAGTTTTGTAAGAGTGGGGGAATTACCCATGAAGATTTCTATCGAGAGAGCAGTCCAGGCAGTGGGAGCAACCAGTGCAAAGGCCCTGAGGCAGATACGTGTCTGATATCGTCGAAAAACTGCCAGGAGGCCTACGTGGCTGGAGCTGAGCGCGCAAGAGAGAGAGCAATTGGATATGGGCTTGGACTGGTGACATGGGGTGGAGCAGATCCCCTCCACCCCCACCCCCTCGCTGGGACCTTGTTTTTCATTGTAAAGACTCTGGCTTTTACCCTGCATTTTGCATCAAGGAGTGACAAATCTGATTTAGTGGAAGATGACTATATCTGACAGAGCTGACTTGAAAAGCTATTTTGGAATTATTTATATGATAAATCAGATAGTAATCATATGTGACAGAGGTCAAATGCAGCAAAGAAATACAAGGCAATTGTCATAAAAAAATTCTATCAAATTATTTCAATAGGTGAATTTGAGAAGAAAGTCTTTAAAGGCAAATTGTGCAGTTTTAAGTTCTTGTATGCCATGAATGTATATGTGAATCAGAATCACGGAGGGTTACTTCTCCAAACTTCGTACATGTGGGACTCTAGGTATATATGGGGTTAGAGGTTGTGGATGATTTGAATGAAGTTTCCAGGTGAACCTGATTATCTGAGTCCCCATGGAATCATTGCTCTACTGGAATCAGCTCCTTAAGTAGATCCTGGCTAATCAGCATTTCTTTATATTAAGTTTGTAAAAATTTAAAGAATCTGGGATGTAAACCATACAGAATGATCTTATTTTTTTTTTCTACGGACTCCAGAGCCAAGAATTCTTAAAGGACCCTGAAAGCTATGTTTTTCACACTTCGATTTACAAATTTTTAAAATTTAAAAGCCTTATGTGTAAAAAATTTTAGAATTTTTTCAGGATTGAGAAAATGTTCCCATTCTACTTACTAATTGAAAAAACATTAAAAATATTTTCTTTTGTAAGTTCCTTTCTAAAGTAAACACTTAATGTAGTAATTTTCTTTCATGTAACGTTTTTAGAAGCTCTCCAAGAACGTTAGAGATCGGTTCTTGGGGAAAGGCTGTTTCAAGAACTATGGTAGAAGAACGCTGCCTGGACTCAAGGAAAGGGGAGAACCAGGAACCACATTTGGTGGCACTATTTTACAAAGTCTTCACCTTTCTGTTCCAACGTTAAGCTAAAATCAGGAACATATCTACTTTCAGTCTTCCTATGGAATCGTACTTTTGGAGGCCAAGTGTGTGATACTCAGGTATATTTTCAGAAAGTTCAGCTCAGCTGGCTGAATGAACTTTTGAGGTTTAATTATATCACTGAACCCAAAGAGAGAAATGCCAAACTAAATAAACATAAGGAAAATGCAGGCATTTTCTTTTGCTGGGAAGGACGTAATACTTCCTTGAGCAGTCTTAATCTGATTTATACTTGCCTTATTCAGTATTTGTGTGATATTTTATTCCCTGTCTAATGAATATTTAAAATAACAATATGTCAAGAGCTTTTAAAGTTTGCTACATCTTGAAATTTTTTACTCATTTACTTCTAAACGTGATCAAAGGACAATGACTTGCTCAAAGTCAAGCACAGACAAAGCCAGCTCTATGAATAGCCAAATTCTCCGTAAACATTTTTCTTTTTTTTCTTACTGCATTACTGGTTTGCTGGAAAGAAACAGAACTCCACCGCTGATCGCACGCATGCGCGCACACACGCAGTCTTGGCGTGTAGGGCCGGTTCTTTACCAATGATGCTGTGGTTATAACGTAGCTAAATTACAGCGAAAAAGCTGAAAGGGCCCATTCTCTTCTCGGCCTGGAGTCAGGACTCTGAAATCCAATCTGAAGTGTGTTTAATGAGTGTTCTGAATGCGAGGGCTCAGTGCAGAGGGGAACAAGGAGCACAGTGTGCCCTGGCAGACAGCGTGGCCACCCTTGGAGCCTCAGCGAGGAGGAAGAATCGCCGCATTTGTGGAACGAATAGATGGGCAGGCCTAAACATTTAGCTACATTCCCCCAGAATGAAAGCCTTGTCCTGGCTCCCCAGACGTTGGCTTTAAAGCCGTAGTTCCTGTTCTTGCTCTGGTTGGCATTTCAACAGCAGTGGTGATCACACGGTGTGCTGAGGAGGCTACCGCCAGGTCTGCTGATGAGCTTTTGAGTCATTTTCCCTCCTGAACGCAGTAGAGCCTACTGGGTACTGCATACCATCCTGAGAGCTCGGTGTACACTAAGTCATTTAATCTTCACCAAAACCCTATGAAGTGGTTCAGCCGCTACACCCGTTCCACAAAAGAGGAACCTGAGGCCCAAAGAATAACTTGCCCAAGTTATTCTTGGGCGAGTGGAGTGGAGATATGGGATTTGCAAGGAGTTTGTATTCTTAATAATTATGTTCTACAACCTCTTTAAGTCACCCAAGGACTGGACAAACAGCATGAGAACCATCTCTCACATTTCAGCTGTCCCACTTATTTCTAATTTTAATTGCCATACAGTATTATATTAGTTTCAAATGTACAACATAGTGAATCAACATTTATGTACCTACAAAGTGATCACCTTGGTAAGTCTAGTAACCATTGGTCACCATACATAGTTATTACGATGTTACTGACTCTGTTCCCCATACTGTATATTACATCCCCATAACTAATTTTAAATAACATTTTTTTATTAACTAAGGAGTCCTGCCTTTGCAACAGAAGGTCATGATTGGCTTATGTGACACTCACCTTAGCTTGCAGGGGCTGTGTCATATTATGGTCCTACTAACTATATGTTTTATACTGTATGTCCAGCTAACCAGCTGTGGTACCTGGAGTTACAGCACCTGCAAAGTGTCAGCCTCTTCCCTTGGTTTTATCAAAATTATGAGTCTAAGTCTTAAAAGGGATAGAGAGAAAATAGACTCGAGTTTTAAAGGTTAGGAGCAGATTCTCCGAAGCTGGATTTGAATCCCAGCTCCACAGCAGACATGTCGTTGGCAACTCTGTGTCCCAGCCTGGTATGTCCCGGGATGTGTAGCTTAGATGAATTACAGGTGTCAGATGTATTGGTCCCTCTCCCACAGGGTGAGCTTCTGGGGCAGTTTTATCTGGCTCCCAGTGTTTATTTACTCCAGCAGGTCACTCAGACTTTATTATTGATGTCCCATTAGGAAAAATGATAGGGAGATGCTGTTTGGTTTCTCACGTGCTGTTAAGTCCTGTGCCATTCTGATTCTAGCCTTTGTTTTTCTCTCTCATAACCTTTAGAATCTTCTTTGCAATTCTTGTGTTCCAAAATTTTCAAATAATTTGCCTTGAAATGGATTGTACTAATTCATTCTGTGAGATAGTTAAATCCTTCAGTTCTGGAAATTTTCTTTACGTCGTGCTTGTATAATTTTGTTTCCTCTCAGGTCTGTCTCAAAGTCACATTCAGATATTGGAACTCTTGAACTGAGCCTCTGAATACCTTACCCCCTCTCCTCATTGCCATCACTTTGTAGTCAGGTCTAGTTTCTAGGAGTTTTCTAGTGTATTGTTAAACCCTTCTAGTGAAATTTTTATTCTGCTGTGCTATTTTTTACTTCTAAGAGCTCTTTTAATCCAAATTTTTCTTTTTATAACCTTTTTGTTTTTTTTTTTTAAGGTGTAAACTCTGAGCTATGTGAAGATACAAATTACAGTGTTTTTAAAACTGTTTTACTCTACCCTGCACTATTGGAAGTACCTGGCGTCTCCCATTTCTGACCTTCTAGGGAGTTCTGTGTAACTTGGCTCTTCCTGTTGCTGACTCTTTTCTCAGCTGTAATTAGATTTTAGCTTTCTCCTCTGTCATTTTCTAGAATTTGGGGGAAATCTCTCACTTGATATCCTTTCATTTTCTGTTTTCTATAAATTTATTTCTCTTTTCTTTTACTGCTTTTAAAGCAAGGTTTCTGAGTATAGTGGAGATGAGCTGCATGCGTTCGGTCTGCCATATTTAGCCACAAGTCTGACATTCTTTTGAGTCATTTAGATTAAGCCCAGTCTGGCAGAGTTCCTGTGCTGTGAAAAATACACATTTATGGTCAGAGAGGTGGGTTCTTGTGGAATTTCTCAAATTGTACTCTCCTTGAATTCCCCCTTCATTGACAGCTCCTGACTGTGCGCATAGGGGCTAGGAAAGTTACGCCCTGTGTGGACAGCTGGGACAGTTTGAAAGTGTGTGAGCTGTGTGACTTCTGAGCCTGAATCTCAGCCTTCCTGTCTTACTAGGAGAGACTGTCTTGTAAAAAGAACTTCAATTATAGAACAGCAGTCACATCTAAAGCAAAAACAGTATTAAAAAAACCTGCCTTGTAACAGCAGGAAAAATTAATTACTCCTCATAATTAGTCTGCTTGCTGAGTATATTTGATTATCTAGTCCAAGAAATTTTGAAGTCCAGAATTTTTGTGTTATCTCCAATCTGCTTATTGAGTTATTATTTTGTTGTAATCCGTTTATGTGAAAGGTCAGTACTGAACATGAATGCTTTGTCTCTGCCCCTATGTGGCTAAGAGATGGACAACAGCACCATGAAAAATGGCAGTATGAGTTTGCAAGGGCTGCTGTAACAACGTGCCACCAACTAGTGGCTTACAGTAACAGAAATTCTCCCACAGTTCTGGAAGCTAGAAGTCCAACATCAGGGTGTCCTCAGGGCCACACTCCCTCTGAGACTCTGGGTAGAATCTTTCCTTACATCTTTCATCTTCCAGTGGGGGCCATCAATCCTTGGCATTCCTTGGCTCGCAGTGCATCATCGCAGTCTCTGCCTTTGTTGTCATATGACCTACCTGTGTGTCTGTCTTCATATTATAAGGACACCAGCCTTATTAGGTTAGGGCCCACCCTAATAACCTCATCTTGATTACATCTGGAAATTAGGTCACATTCACAGGTTCTGGGTGTTAGGACTTAAACATACCTTTCTGAATGAAGGATGCAGTTCAGCTCATAAAAGTGGGTTTGGTGTTTTTTGCTCTGGTTGAGTCTTAAGTTTGATGTTAGCCTCAAACCAAAATCAAGGCAAGAGACCACAGAGCCAGCCAGCCCTGCATGTCTGCGGATCCACCTGTCATTCAATATTTACTCATCATGCAACTCACACCTTTGCTACTCAAAAGGCAAGATCTTCACACCAGTGGCAGCATCTCCTGGGAGCTTGTTCAGATTATCAGGCCCCACCCCAGCATCTGCCGCTTACCAAGGTTCGCAGGTGATCACTGAGCACATAAATTGGAGAAGCACTCTACTGAATCACCTCCAGCATCATTCTAGGGCAGAATAAGCATGGACCCAGGCATGGACTCTGCCCGTGGTGACATTGTCACCTAGCACACGGTTGTGGTAGCCAGGTTTTCCATTCTTTGAGGCTGGGAAATGGGACCACCTTCTCAATGTCATGCCTTACCTTGCCATAAATTCTATAAGTTGACATTTCCTATCACAGTAGCAGCGGTAATAATAGAGAACTTGTGTTGTATGCCAGGCCCTTTGCTAAACGCTTTGTAGCCATTGTTTTATTTAGTTCTCACATGGATCCTAGGAGGTAGATAATGTCTCCAGTCCTTCCGTCATTCCATAAGCTGTGGTCTGAACTGTGTCTACCATCCCCCTCCCCAGTTCACACATGGAAGCCCTAATCCCCAGTGTGGCTGGGTTTGGAGTAAGGAAGTGTAATTAAGGTCAAATGAAGTCATAAGGGTGAAGCTGTGATCTGGTGGTAGGATGCGTGTTCTTAGAAGAAGAGACCGGAGGGCACATGCATGCATGTTCTCTCTCTTTAACGTAGCACTTACTACATATCCTAATGCAGCTGGTTATTTGTCTGTATCCGACTCAGAGACACTTCTCATGTTGATCTCCTGAGCACTTAGCCCAGTGCCTGCATGTGGTTGCTCCCCGGCTTCTCCGGCCTTCATAGTTATTAATACTTCTACTCACCTGGTCCAAAACTGACAAAGGGCCACGAGGAAATCTGCAATGTTATAACCTTCCTGAGATCAGGTGTGTTAAAGGTTAGTGAGTTATGGGGATTTGAACAATATTCTAATGGATATTCACGGTAGGAAAAAGGGGGCCAAGGCCTTTGAGAGAAGCTCTTCCCTTCTGCTAGGTAAGAGCATGCCATGGTCGTCATGGTTACATTAATCTCAAACCAGAAAAAAAAACAAACACTTCCAGAAACAGCTCTCTGAAATCTCTGCAGATGCAAATTTTAGAAAACCGGTCAAACATTGTCTTTACAGATTTTTGTCTGCAATTATTTCAGAAGGGCAGAACCTACTTGTTCCCAGTGAAGCAAATCATTGGTTCAGACGCTTTGAGGAGGTGGGTAGAGGAGAAGACACCCCCAACCCAGAAACAATTGTGTCTTTATTCTTTTAGAGGAGGAGAAAAGTATTCTCACATAAAACTTTATGTAACAGAAATAACCTGAAGGCATAGACATATTTCAAAAGCACAATAACCTAAAGCAACTTTGATTCACATTTTTTAATAGCTTGAAGCTGTATGTGAATGTTCATACTGTTTATTAGTTGGTGCTTAGTTGCCAGACATCCCCCAAGAATGTAAACGTCCTCTTAAAATTTAATTTTATTGGATTTTGTGAAAAGTCATTTCAAAATGCAGAAAGTATAGGGACATATGGATTGAAATCAGCCGACTTATTTGTGCACTAGATTAAAATTCATATGCCTTTTGGAGCATATTAAAAGTAGTCAATAAGAAAAAAATGATACAATTGGATTATGTAGTTTCACTTATCCCTGATGATATGTAACTTTTTGGTTTCTTTTCTATAAGAAGTACACTTCTAGAATATTTTAGTCTAGACTGTCAGCATGTGGGGGTCACAGTTTCTGAGATGCTTTTGGAGTCTTAGAGGTGTGTCCCCTTATGCCCAGTACAGACACTTGGGGACAATTTTTTAAAAATTTATTTGTGATAAGATCCTTTTCATATTAAACCATTACTAATGATACCTAAATAACTTGATTTCCTTTCCTCATGTATGATAGCTTGTATAGTTGTAAATAAAAATGCGTGTGTGTATATATCTTTAAGTTACTATTTGAGAAAATACCTTTAGATGAATTTCCCTCGGGATCTCTACTGTATGTTCTGTGGGTTTAATCTACGCTGTTCCCACCTTTTCTCCCATTCAGACTTTATTGACTTACTTACAGGTTCATTTTGGCAATAAAGAACTTGTGGATTTGTAGCCTTAAACCCCATCATCAATTTCCAGTGCAAAGCCTACACCAATTGCATAATTTGTGGTTACTTCCAACCATGTTCATTTTGTGCTTTTTTTACCAGACATGTAAAAGAGCTCTTTGTGCTGAGGAATATTAGCAAACGTTTAGTGTACACATGTGGATATTCACACATTCTCCCCATGTGCTAAGGCTCTTTGCAGCCACTCCACTTGAGTTGGGTCCTCCCCCTCGATATTTTCCTAAGATCTAATGTAAAGAAAATGGATTCTTTATTTTCTTGTTCTTAAAAATAGTTTAAATAGATTCTATTGTTAGTAACTATCTAGTTTATAGTGTGAATCCCATTCCTTTTTCTTTTCTTTTTTTTTCTTTTTTGCTTTTTTCTTTTGCATTTAGTTATTGTGGCAACATATACTTAACATCAAATTTACCATTTTAGCTGTTTTTAATATACAGTTCAGTGGCATTAAGTACATTCACAATATTGTGCAATCGTCGCCACTGCTCATTTTACATTCCTTGAATGATTTTGAACAGAATTACTTTTAGTGTGAAGTTCAAAAAATTCACTGGAGACAAGTGTGGAGAAATGATGTTTCAGATGGATGGAGTAAATCCACTGTAGGGAGAAGAGATAATTTTTCAAGAATGAGGATGCAACTCTTTTTCTTCTTCCCTTCTCTGAGATGCTCTCTCTGAGGAAGCACTGAACCCTGGGTGCGTGGATGCACGCAGACATTTCTACCCCACCTCCTAAGAGAAAGAGAAACAGGGACCCTGAACTTTGGGATCATGATGTCTGGAAGCATTTTAGATCGTAGCCACCTGGTGTACGTTGTGGCATTAATGCTGAGGGCCACTCACCCGTGAGGTGATCGTGTAGTGGCTGCTTTATCAATACTTTCTAGTGATGTTTCACACTGCCTTTCCTTATATCTCTGAAAATTGCCAGCATTCACAGAGGAATTTGTATAATGCTTTATAGGTATCTATTTTATAGAAAAATTTTAGAAGCTATATGATCATTCAAACTCTAAATTAACCTCCCCCATATAAAAATTTTGGTACTGTAGAACAGTCATTTTGTACAAAGGATTTGTACAAAATAATAAATTTTAAGGAAATCGTTAAGAAGTGAGACCAGAGTTATGTCATTTATTAACTAGATTCCAAGCATCTATTTCTAGTCTCTTACTATTTCCAAGAAATGCTCGATATGTTCACAAAAACCTCTGCTCACTTAGTAAAGGACCCAGTTCAGATGGTAAGTCTGCCTCTCTCCTGTGTGTTCCATAAGGTGCTTAGCTGAATATCATGTCTATAAAGACATCCATTGTATATTGACTTTTTACTTGTTTAGACTTCCAGTGTTGAATTGTGAAGTCTAATTTCCCTGACTGTAAATCTAGATGAAGTTATCAAATTCACTAGGAATTCTTCGGAAATGTGAGTGCTTGCCAGCTGGTCAGATAATTGGTGGTTATTTTATAACAAATGGTAAATGTCAAGAATTGTGAGAAAGAAGGTTTGTGAAACTGGAATGTGGTCTTTGAAAATATGATCTAGGAATTCTTCCGTAACTTCTTAGCCCCTAGCCCTTTTTAATAACATTCTTATTAAGGTCTGCAAATTTTACTGGACAGAGAGGAGGGCCTAGAACAGTTATTCTTGAAGGTCTTTGGAGGCCTTGAACCTAGGACCCTGCTTTAGCTTGGCTTTTGAATTCCCAAGTGCTCTCAGCATGACAGAGTAGGGCATAGTGATAAACCAAAGAGGTGGAAAATAAGATTGCTGACCAGTAATCCCTGTGGCTCTCAGTCTACTGTATAAAGGCAGGTGTGTACAAGGGGTGGGGTATGTTTGACAGAGGAGAATGGGGTTTAAACTCAATCACATGTTACTCCTGCCATCAGTGCACGTGAAATAATTCTACCAGTAACCTTTGGACCAAGTATTCAAAGCCCAGAGCCTGGTGAATTTGGAATTATCCATGGAGAATTGCATGCCCTTAGATAGGGAATATCTTCTGGATTTCAATAGTGAGGAATTATGGGAGTATAAATTGGTTCTGTTAAAAAAGATGCTTTGTCACTGGACACTGAAGCATCTTGGACACTCCTCGGGTCGCAGTGGACCAGGCTGTGGACATGGGCATCGTTGTGCTTGTCAGACTAGCTCTCACTGTCAGTATCCTGGGTTACTAATTGGTTCCTAAAATGCTCTGCTTTTCTCAGAGGGGAGGTGAAAATGTAAAAGAAAACTGGAGATGACAATGTTTGGAAACACTTTTTTTCCCAGTGCTTGAGCTATGTGGTGGAATTGCCCCATTTTATTAGTGGGTTGTTAGGAGTCCACTGGATAATGAAGAGAAACCAAAGCATATGAGTCTAAGCATTTAGGGTAGAAATTGAGTACTTATAGATCATATTCCCTTTCCTTATAGATTCAGTATATGGAAAATATATGTGTATTTTTGATTTCAGCAGATACTGATTGAGTGCCAGGTGTCTTGCTAGGCAGTAGGAATATAAAGGTGATTAAATAGCTCATAATTTAACTGGGGAGACAGATTCATAGATATTTAACTGTATATAATATAGTGGGATGAGTAATGTTTATTGATTTGTTTATTCATTTCAACAAAATTGGTTGAAATTGGTCTTTAAGCATTGTGTACAGAGGGATTAATAAAATATGGCCTTTACCTTCAATATATTTGTAATCTGGATGAGCGTCTGCACAAAGCGTTATGGGAACCTAGAGAAGAAAGGCATAAGTTCTGCCATATTCATGGAGGAGAGAAGCACAGACAAGGGTTTCAATGGCTGCAGAAAGGGTATGAGATCATAAGTTGAAAACATAGCCACAGAAAACCCACACACAAATATTTATAGCAGCTTTATTCATAATTGCCAAAACTTGGGCAACCAAGATGTCTTTCAACAGGTGAATACATAAATTGTGGTACATCTAGACAATGGAATATTATTCAGAAATAAAAAGAAGTGAGCTATCAAGCCATGAAAAGACATGAAGGAAACTGAGGTGTACACTGCTAAGTGGAAGATGTCAGTCTGAAAAGTCTACCTACTTTGTGATTCCAGCTACATGATGTTCTAAAAAAAGCAAAACTGTGGAGAGAGTAAAAAGATCAGAGGTCATCAGGAGTTAAGGAGGACGGGGATAAAGGTTGGATGGGTGGAGCACAGTGGATTTTTAGGATGATGATACCATTATGGTATCTATACTATACAACAGAAAAAGTGAACCCTAATGTAAACAGTGGACTTTGAGTGATAATATATCAATATTGGTTCAATAATTACAGCAACTATACTCCACTAATGCAAGACATTAATGATGGGACACTGTATGTGTGTGCTGGGGAGCTGTATCTAGGAACTCTCTACTTTGTGCTCAGTTATTTAATAAACCTAAAACTGCTCTAAGAAAAAAATGAAGTATTATTTTTAAAAAGGGTGTGTTGCCCAGGATCGGGGTGGGGAGAAATGGCAGAGGTTCTCACCCAAGTGTGAGAACAGCAGAAGGGGCCCCCAGCAGTGTGCACGAAGCTGGTGGTCAGGGTGTCAGGGAGGTGGGTGGTGGCAAGCTGCAGAGGACCCGAAGACTCTGCAGTGAAGGGGCTTCCTGTAGTGGGAGCTGTGGTCTGTTTTCATCCCTGCCTGTCTCCAAGGTAGTAACTGCTGTTGTTTCTGTTCGCAGCAAAGAGCCCCAGGGAAAGTGTTGTTGGATGCAGTTTGCAACCACCTCAACCTCGTGGAAGGTGACTATTTTGGCCTCGAGTTTCCTGACCACAAAAAGATCACGGTAGGCGATGTTAATGATGTTGCTACTTTTACAATCTATTTGACTAGAGAGGAGGGAGGGTGTAATTGGGACCTTTCCTTGACCATACAGAAATCTATAGAGGAAAAACACCCTGAAAGCCCTTTTAATCTTTTTTTTTTTTTTTAAAGTAGTTGTGCACAGTGTTAGCAGATTCAAAGAAAATACACAATGAAGATGGTCTCTCATTCTACCCATTTCCCTATCGCTCCCTCCAGGGACCACCATTAACAGTTTCTTGTGTATCTTTCTGATAAAAATCTATGTATATGTATATGAACACATTATTTTTTAAATTAAGTGTATTTTAGTGTATTTTTAAATACACTATTATTACATACTCAGAATCCTACAACAATACTCAGAATCCTATACTTTTTCTCCCATCTCCCATTAATGTATCATGAAGATCTTTCCTTTTCAGCACATAAAGAGTATACTTCTTTTTTACAATTTCATGCTATTTCACTGAATGGATATTCCATAACCTACAACCTCTAGTATAAATGTTTGTACACTTAGGTTATTCCCAGTCTTTTGCTATTACAAATGATGCTACAGGGAACATACTAGCAAATTTTGTTTGCACCGATGGCAAATATTCAAATGTTTCAGTAGTTCAGATTCAAAGTCATGGAATTGCTTAATTCATGGGTTCAACCATTTTAAAGTTTGCCAAATATGTCAGATTGTTCTTTAAAAAGATTTCACTGATTTGAACTCAACTTAGAACAAAGCTTGCTGTTATGTATCTCTTGGCTGATGATATTTTTAAGCTGTATATAAATCTACTTATTGCTAGACACCCTTTTAGGCTTTAAATTTGACTGTATTTCTGCTTATTCTTTCACTGAGTACGTACTGAATACCTAGAACTTTTGGTAGCCACTGCACTGGAGATCAAATAACAGTAAGATGCAGAAAGTGTATAATTCAGGTGGGGCGTCAAGTTTAGTTAGTGGCCAGTACCGGGCCCGTAACATGTGCCCCACTGAAGCCAGGGGGCATTGAGCAGTGGAGCCAACAAACACAACAACGTTTGTGTTCAGAATGTCCTTCCCAGGTGTTGTGAAACTGAGTCCCATGAGACCAGAAGGAGTTGACCTAATAGAATATTCTGGGGAGAGGTGACACCCCATGTATAAAGAGCAGAAAACAAGCAATCTATTCAGGAACCTGAAAACAGGCTAGAGTGTAGAGGGAAGGTGGGTGTAAGAGCATAGGAAGGCTCTTGGGAAGGAAGCAAGAGACAAAAAGTTGAAAGGTAAGCAGGGAACTAGATCCCATAGGATTTTTGATACCATTGCCATATAATAGGACTATAAAATGAGCCACAGATAGAATTTCAAATTTCTAACACTTGTTAAAAATAGTTTAAAAAGTGAAATTAATTTAAGAGTATATTAAGTTTAATATATCCAAAAACATCATTTCAACATATAATCAATATCAAAAACTATGAGTAAGATATTTTATGTTTTTTTTACTCTAAGTCTTTGAGTATGGTACGTATTTGACACAGCCCCTCTGAGTTCAGACCAGCCATAGTCCACGTGCTCAGTAGTCACATGAAGCTGGCAGTTATTGAGTTGGATGGCACAGTTCTGTACTAAGCTAACATGTTTGAGTAGCTGTTGAATGCGTTTTAAAGGGAACATGATACGATCTGGTGTATGGTTTAGAAAGAGAACTGTAGCTATACTGGAATAAGACAAGACTGGAATAAGGAAAGCTGTCAGAAGCTTGCAGTATTTCAGGCAGGAGATGGTGCTGGATGGAAGGGAGGGAAAATTGAGGTGGGGGCTAGAGGGAGGTGGATGAATTCAAGAGACTGGGGAGGAGTGGTTAAGGAGGTGATCGAATGGATGGGTTTGTTGGGGGAAAAAGGGCTTAGGTGAGCTGGGTTTTCTCACTTTGCCATCTGGGTAGACACTAGTGCCAGTCACTGGAGATGGAAAGTTTCAGAGCATGTCCATGAAGAGGTGAAGACAGTGAGCTCCATCCCAGGCAGGAGGAGTTGGCGTATCAGTGGACATTGCAGAGGAGATGTCCAGCAGGCAGTACCAGTAGATGTGTATCTCTTGGAGCACAGGAAAGAGATCTGAGCTGAAATTCAATAATCAGATGATTATTTTAAATAATAATTGCAGCTCTGAAATTGGACAAGAGTGAAAAGAACGAGGCAAGATTGGAACACCAGTATTTAAGGGATGGATAGAGAAGGAAGAACCCTTAGAGGAGGTACAGATAGGAGAGAGAGGCATCACAGGGCAAGGGAATAAAGCGTTGCAAGCAAGGAGCAGACAGGAGGAGGATAGGCAGGTAGGTGGTAGATGCGTGAATCTGTCACGTACCTAAAAACAGGTGCAAATTGTGTTTACTCAATTTATTCCTACCTCCAAATACTCTTGACCATTTTCTAATGCTTAAGTTAAATCTAAGGCTCTCTGACTCCCAGTCATTTTTCTGTTGTGGAAAATGAACAGAGATGGGCCAAAACCTACTTCCAAATACATGTATTCATCTAAGAATTATATTGCACCTACACAGTGTCAGTCATCACACTTCATACTCTAGAAAACATACGATATAAAGTGACCCCAAGAAGTAATTATGGTTTCCATTCATCAGAAGTGCACAGTCTAGTAATGGAGATAAAGGAACAAATAATTATGATACGATACGGCAAGTTCTATGGAACATTGTTTCATAAACTTATTTTGTTAAAATAATTATTCTCAAAATACTTGAAGACATCTCATTTCTTATTGTGACTGAACTACTGCAAGGTCCTAATGGTTTTTCTGACTCTACTTTTGCCCTGTTCTGATTCAGCTGGAGTTGCCTTTCTAAACCATAAATCAGCAGTGCTGAGGATACTAAGATTCTGAGAATTGTTCTGTATCTGGGTCAACCAACTAGCTAATGGCAGAGCTAGAATTCTGAAGATCATCTTCTGACCCCAAATTCAGTGCCTTTTTGGTTAATCATAGGTGCTTCTCTTTGTTAGAATTCACAATCTGTGGATCTTTCTGGGTACCTACAGGGCTGACTTCTTTCATTTTATCAGGCTTGATTTTTAGGATTTCACTGCATTCTTTACAATACTATTTAGAAATCTGCTCAACTGCAAAATACAGAAAACCTAATAATGATGACTTAAAGAGATAGGTGTTTATTTGTTGCACATAATACAAATAAAAGCCACCACAGGAGTGCTTTTCATGCGCCACATTGTCCTCGTCATTGTGGGCACAACAGTGAACATGGCCCACATTCTAAAGCAGGGATCAGCAAACTTTCTTTGTTAGGGGCCAGATAATAAATACCATACATAGACCTAAGGGCCATGGGGTCTCTGTTGCAACTATTCATGTCTGCTTTTGTAGTGCAGAAGCAGCCGTAGGCAATATGTAAATGAATGGATGTGGCTTTGTTCCAATAAAACTTTATAATACAGGAAACTATAGTTTGCCAGCACCTACTCTGGAGAGTAATAACTCTGTGAAAGGCATCATACTGGGTTTATAGTATTTCATTCATTCCAGACAAGCCCACTATATATCCCTTTTCTGATGAGGAAGCTAAGGCTTAGAGAGAGTTAAGTCACAAAGACACACAGCCAGGAAATGATAGAGCCAGGATTCAAGTTCAGATCTGTCTAAGTGCAAGCCCATGCTCTCAATCATCATTCCATTCTGACCATATCTCTATATTTTGCTTTCTGTCAAATATGAAATCCCAACCTGAGAGCTAATTTCATAAAAATTTAAAAATAAGTTGTTTTGACAAAATCGATGTGTGATGTTAGGTGGACAGTGTAGGTGGCTGGAGACGGGTACTAGGAGATCTTCTGAGGTCTTGGTCATGTTCTGTTTCTTGATCTGGATATAGTCAGTTCATAAAAATTCAGTGCACTGTACATTTATAATGTGCATTTTATATGCATGTGTGCATATATAAAATTTTAATATATAGATCTATAAAACTTCAACATAAGTTCACCCCAAAAATACAATGAAATAAAAGCACATGGGGGCAAAAACATGGCCCATAAAGCACCTGGAGGCTGGCTGACAGAATCTGTTTAGGAAAAGCCAAGGACAAGTCTCGATTGGATGAGCCAGTCACGTGGGAAAACAATACACTTTAGCTGGATTTTCACCTCCGCTCAGTAAAGATCCTTGAAATTTAAGATTTGTGTCATATAGTTTCAGTCTCCTTCACAGATTCTGTTAAAACGCTGGCTTTCTGGCTAGGTGGTGGCACATCGCAGCTGTGGACAAAAGCAACTCTACAGTCAGGGCGTCAACCCCCAAAGGGTGACCAGTGCAGGTGGTGGCCCCTGTGGAGCCTCGCTTTGCTCCTGGGTACAGTGGGGACATCAGTGCCTACTTTCTGGGGTTTTTGAAAGGATCAAATATGATAATATCTATCAGCATGTAACCCCACGTCTTGGGCCTAGTAAAGTGTTCAGAAAGTGTTAGTTATGGAAATTATTATTCTCATCATCATCATTTTGTTTTACTTTGGTCAGAAACAGCAAACATGAAATCTACCATCTTAATTATTTTTGAGTATATAATAGGAATGTTAACTATATACATAAGTACAGGAAAGTACACTCACATCGTTATGCAACAGATTTCTAGAACTTTATCTTGCAAAACAAACTCCATCCCCATTGAACAGCAAACAACACCTTCCTTCTTCCTCCTAGCCTCTGGCAACCCCCGTTCTACTTTCTGTTTCTCTGAGTTTGGCTACTTTAGAGACCTCATACAAGTGGAATCAGGCAGGGTCTGTCTTTTTCTGGCTGGCTTATTTCACTTGGGTCAGTTGTCCTCGAGGTTCATCTATCCTGTAGGACATGACAGGGCTTCCTTTTTAAGACTGAATAGCATTCCATTGTTTGGATATACCACATTCTGCTTATCCATTCATCTGTTGAGCACTCAGGTTGCTTCTGCCCCTCGGTTGTTATGGGTAATACTGCAGTGAACATGAGTGTGTCGCCTTGGTTAGTTTTTAATAGTACCATTGTGACTATAACCTTTGCCAAGCTTTATGTGGAAAGCTGCTCATGTATCTGACAAACCAAGAACAAGCATGGTTGGTCTTAAAATGCCCAAACGTGGGCTGTTACAACTGTTTTTTGCCCATTTATCTGTGGATAAGATGTGGGAAAACTAGTTGTCCCACACAGGCCCTAATGTACAAGGTTGTGGACCTCTGTCCCTAGGCAGGAAGTCAGGCAACTTGAATTCCAGCCCTTCCCCCGCCCTGTTTATCATTTCTATCATGTAAATAGCCCACAGCAGGGCATTCTGCATAGTTAGAGTTTAGAAAAGCTTAAGGGAAGAACTAGCACTTTCCATGGTCTAGAATGTGTTTCTCAAGATTAGAAGTAAAATAGAGATAAGTAGTAAATAATCAGTTATGCTCTACCCTTAACTAGACTTGTTCTGTGGCTTGTCCATTAATGGAGTTGACTGCTGTGTTTACATGCATGTTTGGCCTGCTGCTGGCCTTAACTCCAGGCATCCATCCCCTTGAGATTGCTCCTACAGGAGCAGAGGCGTCTATTCATCAGCTCTTAAGAAATTGATTAGGCTTTCTGTGGTCGAAACACTATTGATCCCAGGAACCAAGACCCTGTATTTACTATGCTAGCTCATTTGTACCTAAAGTCTGAAAGCTGGAAAAAGGCCCGGAAGACATTAGGTTGCCATTGGGGTGAGCTCAGAGCTCACTGTCCTTGAGTTTGTATGTGCTGTGAACTCTGCTATTAACCTAAATGCATCTCATTTCTTCTTCATCTTAGGGGTCAGCAAAAACCAATGGTAAATATGTTTGGCTTCGCAGGCAGTACTGTCTTTATGGCAACTATTCAGCTCTGCCGCTACAGCACAAAAGCAGAAATAGACAACATATAAATAAATGAGCTTGGTTGTATTGCAATGAAACTTACTTATGGGCATGGATATTTGAATTTTATAAGATTTTTACATGTCATGAAATATAATTTTTTTTTTCAACCACTTAAAAACATAAAAGTCAATCTTTGCTCTCGAGCTGTACCCACGCATGTGGTAGGCTGGATTTGGCTCATAGGCCTTAGTTTGCCAACCTCTACTTATACTATTTCTCTGAGGTAAGCATTTTATCGTCTACATTTTACAGTGAGCAAATTCAAAGAGGTCAGTTGCCCAATACTTGACAAGGTACTGTGTAACCAGGTTGATAACCAGGTTTCACATACAGGCCCATCTCAGCCAGTCTAAGTGTTCTCTGCTTCCCTTGGCTGCCTTCCTCCCATATGCCACTGCAAAGAGCTGCATGCATCTCTGTGGCAGAAACAGATGCGTAAGTGAGATTTACCTCATTGGCCTGCTGAGGTAATGTCCTGTACACCTGTTTAAACATTCGCTTTGTCCTTTAGTAGCTGGATGGATCCTGAACTAAAATTAATAAATGATGATTTTGCAAAGTTATCATCAGGATTAATTCAGATACTTTACAGTCATGAGTTCAGCAGAATTCCTGATGCTTAGTAGGCACTCAGTTATCTACTATATTTTGTCCTTGCCATTCTAGCTCAGAAACCAATGAGGCTGGCCCACCAATCTTTAAGTAAAACTACATTGCTTAGTGACCTGATAAGACAGTTTTGATTCTAATAAATAGATATTGGTAAATCTCAAGAAGAAGATCATCATCTTTTTGTTCATTTTACATTCTCCATGCCAGGAGAAAAGTTTTGTCATTGGTAGGTGTCATAGCTTGGGCTGCCATAACAAAATACTGGGTGGCTTGAACAAAAGACGTTTATTTCTCACAGTATTAGAGGCTGGAAGTCTTTTTCTCTTCTTATAAGGAAACCGTTTTATCAGGGACCCATCTTTATGACCTTATTAAATCTTCATTACATTTTAAAGACCCTCTCTCTAGATACTGTCACATTGGAAGTTAAGACTTCAACATAGGGATTCTCGAGGGGCACAGTTTCATCCATAGCAGCAGGTGTGATTCCTAGAGGCTTGAGGTTACAGAAAGCATGGCTACTTTGGGTGACAGGTGGTTTCCCATCCCCACTGGGGTCGAACAGAGTTCCTTCACCTATGCATAGTTGCATCCTCCTGACCTTGTTTCTTCCTGGGGGTCTGACTTCAGGCATCTGAGGCCAGATGAGACTCTTTGCTGACTGTGTCAGGTATAAAGGATGAGAGTGTTGCAGAACCAAGGACAAGTTAAAGTGTGGGAAGCCAGCAGAGGTGAGACTGTGGAATGGCTCGGTCACCACACAGGGCCTCACTGTGGTTTGATCGACAGTGGCTATGTTGACAGGGCAGGTCCCAGAGGAGGCAAAGCTCTCCTTGAGCAGAGAGTGTGGGCGAAGGGCAGATCTCTGGGAAAGTAGAGCTATGGATAATGTTCTTTTCTTAAGCTGGAAGGAAGATACGAGGTTTTCATTTCCATTTTTTTTTTTTTTAATTAATAGACTTTAATTTTTAGAGGACTTTTAGGTTTAAAGAAAAACTGAGTAGAAAGTACAGAGAGGTCCTGCCCTCCCTCAACACATACCGTGTCTTCTATTAACATTTTGCATGAGTATGATACACATGTTAAAATCAATGAGTCTGTATTAATACATGGTTATTACAGTATAAGGTTTACCTGAGGGTCCATTCTTCATGTTGTACATTCTGTAGGTTTTGACAAATGTACAGTGACATGTATATACCATTAGAATATCATAAAAAATAGCTTTACAGCCCTAAAAAAAAACACCTCTGTTCCACCTATCGATCCCTGCCTCCTCTCTGAGCCCTTAGCAACCAATGATTTTTTTTCTTCAATATTTTCTTGTTTTCAGTGTTCTTGATGTTCTGGCATCTGGGGCCTTGCTGACTGGGGAGTGGCTGGCCTTCCCACAGCTAGAGAGAGGTGTTAAAATCTCAAACTGTAATTGTGGATTTGTCTTTTCTCCTTGCAGTTTGATCAGTTTTTTTGCTTCATGTATTTTAAAGTTCTGTTTTTAAGTATATAAATATTTAAGAATTTTATATCTTCTTGATTGACTTCTTCATTATTAAGAAATTACCTTCTTTATCTCTAGTGATATCCTTGATTCTGATTGATCCAAATATAGCCACTTTAGTTTTTTAAAGTTATTATTGTTAGCATGATATACCTTTTTTCTTCCCTGTCCTTTTGACTTATTTGTGTCTTTATATTTGCAGTGCATTTCTTACAGGCAGCATACAGTTAGTTACCTTTTGTCCAGTCTGACAATTCTGATTTTTCATTGAGGATGTTTAGACCATTTGCATTTAATGATATGGATCAATTTAGTCATCTTGCTGTTTGTTTTCTATTTTATTCATTCTTTGGTCTTTTTTTCCACCTTCCTTTTGATTAATAGGATGTTTTGATGATTACACTTTACTTTCTTTTTTGGCTTATAAGCTTTAACTCTTTGATTTGTAACTTTAATGGTTGCTTTGGGGTTTGTAATATACATCTTTAATTTATCAGAGCCTGCCTTCAAGTTATATTATGCTACTTCACTTGCAGTATAAAAACTTAAAATATACTTCCATTTTCCCATTTTTGACCTTTTTGTGATTGTTATCATACAGTTTTCTTTTACATGAATTATGAATCCCATACTATTATTATTTTTGTTGTCTTTTGTAGAGATGTAACTAATCTTTAAAGGTTACATGTCATGTCATAAATTGACGTTTTGGTGTTCCTTATTCATTTGTGTAGACACAGATTCCATCTGATATTTTCTTTCTGCTTGAAGGACTTTATTTAACATTTCTTGTTATATGGCTCTGTTGATGAATTCTCTCAAAACTTTCATACATTTGCAGGAGTCTTTATTTTGCCTTCCTTGTCAAAAGACATTTTTTTCCCTGGGTGCCAAATTTTAAGATGAATTTTATTTTCTTTACTTTAAATTTTTTGCTTCACTGCATTCTCACTTGCATTGTTTCTGACAAGAAACTTACTGTCATCTTTATCTTTGTCCCTTTTTGTACATAATGCCTCTCTTTTACTCTGGCTGATTTAAGATTTTCTGTTTATCAGTGCTTCAATTTGAGCAATTTGATTATAATATTCTTCCATGAAGTTTTCTTCAGATTATGCTTGGGGTTTGCTGAGGTTCTTGGATCTGTGGATTTATAATTTTTATCAAATTTGGAAAATTTCAGCTATTCTTTCTTTTAATACTCTACTCCCCTTTGTTCCTCCCCTACCATCTCTTCTCCTTTGAGACTCCCACTTTTCACCTGCCTAAAATGGTTCTACAGTTCTCTGCTTCTCTATTAATTTTTTTGGTAATTTTTCTCTCTGTTTCATATGGGATTGTTTTTATTGCTAGGTCTTCAAGTTTATTAGTATTTCTTCTGCAGTGTCTAGTTTGATATTAATTTCATCCAGTTTTTTTTTTTTTTAATTTATCTCACACAGTGTAGTTTTCATCTCTAGAAGTTCAGTTTGGCTCTTTTAAATATATTTTTCATATCTCAATCTTTTCAACATAGAGAATATAATTGTAATTGTCTTCATGTCCTATACTAATTCTGTCATGTATGTCAGTTCTAACTAGATATAGTTTTGGGGGTCATATTTTCCTCTTTATGCCTGTTGATATTTTTTAGTGGATGTCAGATTTTGTGAATTTTACCTTGTCGAATGCTGAAATATTTTGTACTCCTATAAATCTGAGTGTTCTGGGATGCAGTTAAGTTATTTGGAAACAATTTAGCCCTTTCAGATCTTTTAAGACTTGTTAGATGGGACTGGCATGATGTACATTCTGTGTAAATCATTCCCCACTGCTGAGGGATTACCCTTAGGTACTCTATCCCAGAGGTTCCCAACACCTAGGCTGTGGACCAATACCAGTCCATGGCCTGTTAGGAACCGGGCTGCACAGCAGGAGGTGGGCAGCCGGCAAGCAAGCAAAGCTTCATCTGTATTTGCAGCCGCTCCTCAGCGCAAGCATCACTGCCTCAGCTCCACCTCAGCTCATCAGGCGTTGGATTCTCATAGGAGCACTGGTCCTGGTGCTAAAAATGTTGGAGACCACTGCTCTTCCCAATGCGCATGAATCATGAGGACTTCCTTTCTGGCTAGTTACAATAGATAGTTTTCCTGGCCCTGTATGAACATCAGGCATTAGTCTTTCCAATACTTACCTCTAGTCTTTTCAATAGTTCTTTTCCCCAATCTTGCATACTTTCCTCACAAGCATACATTGATCAGTATGCAGCTGATTACTCAAGGGTAACCCTCTGTGCTCTCCTACATACTCTTTCTGGAAAGAGCTTTCTGCTCTGGTACTCTCCTATGATATCTTGCTACCTTGGTGTCCGCTGCTCTCTCAGCCCCTTCTCTTCAACTCATGCATTTTGCCGGGTTTTTCCTCCCTGCACTACAGTCTAGAAATTTACTCAGAGGAGAAGGCTGGGGCAGCTGTGAGGATCATAATTATTTTATCTCTCAGGAATCACTATTTCTCATTGCCTGGTGTCCCAAGTCTTCAGATCTGTTGTGTTATGTTTTTTTTTTTTCATTTTTTTGGTCCCTTTCACTCTCGTTTAACCAGAATCAGAAATCTCAATAGATTTTTTTAAAGCCACACCTAACATATCTTTTAAATATAACAAATGTAAAATTAATAAAATAATTAAGATTAATATGAAAAATTACATTTAAACAAATTATTACCAAAAAATTTCTTTAAAAATTTTATTTTTCTAGAAGCCTGAAGATACTGGATAATTTTCTAAAACCTATTTTATCTGGTTTCTATATGTGTTATAGTTGATGAAAATTTTTGTTATATGCAGTTTTGATCTTTAAACATGAAGATGAGAGTTGAGCATCTCTTGAGTCCTTTAGCTTTTGGAGGGGCAGGATATTATGTTACAGAAAAAGCAAAGATTTGGAGTCAGATGGACTTGATGTTAAATCCCAGCTGTGTGACTTAAATAAGCTTTCTGAGTTTGGCTTTTTTTCTGTGTAAAATGACCACATTGTTATGAATATTTAGTGAGAACGTATAAAGCTCCTATCCAGTGCCTGGCAACACAGTAGGTGCTCAAGATATAGTCTCTTCCTGGACTCCTTTCAGATATCAAGTAACTGACTAGAAGAATGAGACCCTTTTCAAAATACCTCAGCTTTTTCAGTTGCCTACAAAAGCCACCAAAAATGTCACTCACCAAAATAATAGAACAAAAAATGTTTAGGGAAAGACGAGGATGGCTTTGGGAACAGGGATTCATCTTGCCTTTTAACACATAGGCATTAAGGCATTTCTTCTCACCTAGCAGTATTTCAGTGCAGAAAACACATATCAAAGGAGGAAAGTAATATTAACAAGGGATCGGAGGAAAATGGGGAGCCCAACAAAAATGTAGGCAAGTAGTGGAAGATGGGGTTGGAAAGCTGTGTTGTGTTGAAATCAAATTGTGGAAGATAGCTTTTATGGGCCAAATTGTGTGCCCCAGAATTTGTATATTTAAGCTCTAATACCCAGTACCCCAGGATGTGACTGTACTTGAAGATAGGGCCTTTAAAGAGGTGATTGTGTTAAAATGAGCTTGTTAGAGTAGGATCTAATCCAGTCTGACTGGAATTTTAAGAAGAGGAAATTTGGAGATACCTGAGAAACAGCAGAGCCATGTACACACAGAGGGAAGATCGTGTGGAAACACAGCTAGGAGGTGGCCAGCTGCAAGCCAAGGAGAGAGGTCTTAGGAGAAACCAAGCCTGCAACACCTTGAGCCTCCAGAACTGTGAGGAAATAAATCTCGGTTGCCCATACCCACCTCGTCTATGGTACTTTGCCATGACAGCCCCAGCAAACTCAGTCTAGGCCTTCAAATTCCAGCATGGGAAGTGTCCCGATTTAGTGAGCTCTACTGACTGGGAATGGCATTTCTAGATGTCCATTCATTTTCACCAAACCCCTTCGCAGCAGTCAGGTAATGTGGATGTGTAGGTGTGCGCTGGAAATCAGCAGCATGATTTTGGAGAACCGTGGTTTTGGAGAACAGGGATGTGTGGCTTGCCTGAAGGGGTGAGTGTAGGGTAAGAGAGACATTATTATAATTGCTTCCCTCTAGAGATTGGAAGTCGGCAGAGAACGAAAGATTATGGTGCTGCTGTTGCCTTTTTCACTCATCTGGAACTTGTTTCTGTTCTGCTTAGGTTGAATTAACAAATGATTTGTCTAAGATGATCTGATCCAGTTCAGATGCTTCCTGGTAGCTCTCCCTGTATCTCAAACTTCAATGCTTTGATTGTAATCAAACAACAACCTATTTTTCTTATTGGAATGAGATGACCTCCTTCTGACTCATCCATTTATAGTAGTTTAAGTCCTATATGTGCAAGACCTTTTCTTTCAGCTTTGCAAATATCAGTCTAACTGGAAAATGGAGAGGTTCTCACAGGCCCCATGTCCTCACCCAGGCCAGTTCAGCTGTGACGTGTGACCAGTGCCCTGCAGCATTATTGCTGCAGAGCTGTACCAACGAGCTAATTCAGGCTCGTATGATGTTCGCAGACCTACATGTTCTAAAACCACATGCTCAGTTGGCTCAAATTGGTGCTTGTATTTGATGCTTTTCACAGAAATGCCAAAAACAGAAGAGTGATGTTTTAAAACAATTCATAAAATTGGCAACGACATTGTCAGAGCATAGTTGTTTTGTCCTGAGTGGTTTGCAGTTTAGGCAGATTCTGTGGCGGAGTTGGCAATGGTGAAAGATCTCAGAGACAATTGTCCTGGGGCAGCCATGGAGGCCGAAAGAGCAGAGGACAGCAGGTTCATGAGTGGGCGCTCAGCAGCTGTGGGGAATCCCACTAGCATTCGCTAGTTAACTCAGTATCACATGCAACATAACTATTTTGAATTTTCTCCACTTGCCTCAGTCTTCCAACCCTCAGATTTAACAGAGGAAACAGAAGGCATCAAAAAGGAATTTTCTTATCCTCCCAAATCAGAAATGTAAACTTAGTTACATTTGTCATTAGCCTGTCTTTCTGTCTCCCCTGATGGAGTAGCTCTTTTTTCTCTCTCCAGCTGTTGCCCTGTGTTTTAGAGCTGTCTTCTCAGATCATTTCATGTCCATTAGGACATTGGTTGTTCCTTCTTGCCTCATATTCTCAGTCTCTCTTTTTAAAAGCAACCAGGGTTTTCCTGTTAAAAATGAGAAAGTAAACAGTACCCTTGTTCGTTCCCTCACCCCTACCCTCCGAGTCTCTTGTCTTCTCCTTCATAGCCAGGTTTCTTGAAAAAGCCCTGTGTCCTTCCTGCTGCTTCACTGCCCACCAGACTTTCAGACCCATCACTCAGTCAGCAGACCAGCAGACACTCTAGCTCTCATTTTATGTGACCTTTCAACACTTCCTGATATTCTTCTGGAAATGCTATCTTCCCATGGCTGTCATGACACAAATCTAGCCTTATTTGACTTCTGTCCTCGTCTGCTCCGGCCTGGCTTACTCCGTGGTGGAGGCATCATCAGTGCTCATGCATTTTGTTTTGTGGACTCTACCAGGGCATCTTATCCTTCATGGAGTCAGGGTGGTGGTAGTGACTTCTAAATATGACATCCCCTGCCCTTCTCTGAGCTCTGGATGAGTGTGTGCCAACATTTCCACACCATCCCTTCCTCATGAAATCCGAGAGCACCTCACAACATCTAAGTGTCTCGACCCCTTCCATCCTAGCCCTCTTCCAGTGTGCCCTGTCTCTGTGAATGGCACCAACACCTGTGCGGATGCTCACGCCGGAAATCTTGGTGTCATTCTGGTCATTATCTCCTCCCTCAGCCACCATATCTAGTCTGCCAGTAAACCACATTGGACTTTACCTCTTAAAATTTTCTTAAATCCACCCACTTTCCTCCAGCTCTTCTTCTGCTCTCCTGGTCCAAAATACTCTCCTCTTGCCTGGATAATTGCAGCAGGGCAGCCTGCTTCTATTCTGGCCCCCTCGCTCTCTTCTCACACTGCCAGAATAATCTTTTTTAAAGTTCACAGTTTGGTTGTATCAGCCCCATGCTTAAACTCTTTACATTGTTCTTAGGACAAGGACGAAGAATCTTAACGTAGCCTTGGTGGGGTCTGACCCACTCCTGACCCATCAGCCTTGCTCTGTAGCCATGTTGGTTTCCTTTCATTTGAGGCATCTAGGCAGGTGTTTTTACTGTATCTTCATCTGTTCTTCTTACTCTCTTCCCCTTCAGACCTGAGCACAATGTCATGTTCAGGGACATGTTCATATCAAATCTAGGGTTCCCTCTACTTCCGCTCTTCCCATGACTGGGTCAAACCTCTCTATCCCAGACACTCAGAGTCCTTTGGGACTCAGTTCTCATTGTACATTCGTCTCAGGTGCTTCTTTAGTTTTGTTATGAGGATTTTTTTTTTTTTTTGTCCATCTTCCTCACGAGACCATAAGCTCCATGAAACAGGGACCATGATTGGTTTTCTCATCATTGGATTCCCAGAGCCTAGCATAGGGTACAGTAATATTTTGTTGAATTAACAAATGACTTTGAAGAACAGAGTTTAAGTTCCAACTTGGGGCATCTGGTCTTTGAATCTCAGTTTTCTTATCAAATGGAGATAACATTTGCCACATCGTCCATCTTTTAGGATTCTTAGGAGGAAACTAATGTATCTTGCAAATGATAATTGCTATTTTGAATGATTATTCTTTCTCATTTTAAGGTTGAGTTTTATCAGTATGACAATGAAGATGATTCTAAGTCAACTAATGCCGTTACTTTTTTCTCTTATGGGATAGCGATATAGGATGGGACATACAGAAATTAGTTTCATTATAAAACCTTACTTATTTGAAAAGGTGATGAGGGAAGTTTAACCTGAATAGGTAGAGACTTAAATTTTTTAGGTTTTTTTTGTTATGAGAATTCTCAGTGCTCATTTAACAGAATTTGGATAATATAAAAGGCGGAACATGGGAAGTCACCCCTCTTCCAACCTCTCAAACACATTTTCCCTCATGCTTAAGTATTTATCAAGAACATAATTTTTAATGCTTGCATGGTAACTTGTCATAGAGGTATAGACTTCTCATTCATTCATTTAATTTAGATTAGTATAACATTTTTTCACTGTTGTAAAAATGTGATTAGCATTTCTTGTACATAAATCTTTTTACATATAAATGTGTAATTTCCCAAAGTTGAATTACTGGGTGAAAGAGTATGTAAAGGAACATTTTTTAGGTTTTAGATAATCATTCCCTAATTAGTCTCCAGAAATGTTGTGCCAGTTTACACATCCACCAATAGAGTAAGACAGGGGGCATTTCCCAGCACCCCTTCCAGCTTTGGGTGTTATAAAATACAAATATACACGTATGTACAGGCATATCTATATGCAAATTTAATGAGTGAAAATGGTATTTGGTTATTTAAATTTGCATTTGTAGTGCACATTACTTCGGAATTTGAACTTTTTCCCATTAACCATTTTTTCTTTGTCAACTACCTGTTGCTCTTTACATAATTTGGGGGTGTTCCCTTTTTTCTATTTACTTATAAAACCATCTTTACATTAAGCACATTAACCTTATTTTGTCATATATGAAAATATGAGCTTCAGTACAACCCTTTCAATGACCACAAGTTCAAGAAGAGTTTAAAGAAAAACTTTGTAAAATGGAATAATATGGTTCACTTAGCACTGTATTAATAAGGTCAGCAGCTCGCTCCGGTGCTTTCCTGTATGTTCATACACGTATGTA